>CAUYLG010049012.1:0-17340 GCA_963573385.1 Cacajao melanocephalus
AATAGGGACATTTATGATTTGAATTTAGACCTGGAATAAGTAAACTTAGTGAACATCTATAGAATTCTTCACCCCAGATCTCCAGAACGTACATTTTTCTTGGTATCATATTACACCTATTCTGAAAGTGACTATATAATTGGAAGTAAATCACTCTTCAGCATTTGTATAGCATTTCACAGACTTAAATGAAATATTGGTTGGCTGTTCGTTATTTTCTTCCCTTATTCCTTCCTGTCTCTGTTGTTAAGCACAATTATTGGTATAAAAGAGATTTTTAATATCTATTCCTAGATTGTATTCCAGCCTGGGCAATAGAGCAAGAATCCTGTTCTCTCTCCCCTTTTTTGTTTCTTCTTCTTTCTTTCTCTCATAAAAAAAAAAAAAAGAATTTCAGAGGAGACAGAAACATGAGCTCAGAGAAGGCCAGAGGACCCACCAATCCCTCAGACATGGTTAGGGTAGAAGAGGCCCTTCAAAACTGTCAGGAAATGTCAGCTTCCATTCCACAGAACTCTGTTCATGCCCCAGAAAATGACAGAGCCAGGACTTGCTAGACAGATTCTGGCATTCATTCTAAACATTCTGTCACCAACTTTCCTTTCAGAGAAGATGTATGGACTTCCCGAACCTAGGAAGGAATCCCAGACTCCCTGCCTTGTGGAACTTCATGAGCCATCTCCTCTACCACCAGCCTGTCCCACCCCACCTGCTTAAAAACTCATCTCGCCAGGGGTTGGAGGAAAAGCCTGCAAAAGTCCTGCGATGTCATGGCGTGAGAACTCGGGAGAGGTCACGGCTCCGCAGCTTTTCCTTCTTGAAGGCAAGTTTTCAGGAAATGGCAAAGATGTATTTCACACTCTGAAATTCAGGTTTCATTTTCTATAACCTTAAACCAACCCAGGCAGAGACAAATACATTCGATACCCAACCAAGGACAACATGCAGCCCCATTCCAACTTTCTCCTGTTCAACCTCCGTCATAACCTCAAGATAACAGAGAAAAATGTGGTCTCTTGCTCTCTTTAGATAGAGGGAAAAGATCATTTCGCCTGGAGAGGGGCTGGTTGTGTGCAGTGAGAAGAGGCTTTGGAGTGAGGCCGGTCTCTAGCTCTGCCACAGAGCACCGTGTGAACCTGAACATGCTGTCCCGTTAGTCTGAGCCTCAGTTTCAGGAAAGTGCAGGGAAGATGGCCGTGCCTACTTCTCGGGGTGGGAGTGGAGACCGCGTGCGCCCGCTGCAGTGCAGGCGCGTAGCAGTGGACTTCCCTTGTCCATATTAGCAACATGGGAGCAAAAATTGGCGACAGTTTGTGGTTGGTGTGGCAAGGTCAGTGGGGCCAGTCAAGCTGTTGGAATGCTCTGCAGACACCACCATGGACATGAAATGGGAACAAAAACATAAGACGAGCGCACATCTTGTGTTTTTCTTCCACGATCTCAACTGAGGGGACGTCTCACAGGGTGACCAGATGCCCAGAAGCCCACAGACGCTTGGATCCCCAGATTGGAGACTCCCCACAGAGTCCTGTGTGTGCTTGTGTAGAAAGAAAGATAGCGTCTTCATTTTTACTACCTTCTATCTGAAATGTAGCCTTTCCTTCCATAAAAATGGAGCCCACAAACCACAACAAAACCACCCACCAGTCATCATTGAGGTTTTCTTATGACGTGGCCTCTGCAGATATCTGAAAGTATCCTTGGCCTTCATCAGCTGCTCCGGATTATTTCCTTATCAGTCCCACTGATCGGTCTTGGTATCTAGAACGATTCCACATGCTGAGAAGGGGTTCGTAGGGTCCACAGCCTGCCACAGCCCCATGGCACAGACATGGTTTCCAGTGAAAATAGCAAAATCAGCATCTCCCTCCCAAAGCAGTGCTCTGCCCCCATGCCCATGCCAGAAGCATGGTCCAAGGCTATACATTTTATGGTTCTTTCTTTCCTTGGCCCATTAAACCTCTCCCCTTTTTTCTAATATCACTTACCTGTGAATTCTGACCAGTTGAGGTGGCTAGAAATAAGGATAGTTTCCGGCAGACGAATGTCAGTCCAGGAAGCCAGACTTACAGTGTAGTCTTGGCTAAACATTTGCTAGTTAAATCCAACAACCTGCTGCAATGCGGTGATGCTGGATGCCTACCTGGGCTGGCTGTCAGTGTGGCCTGGAGTGTAGGGAACCAGCCCCCACACCCCACCCGTGGGTACCCCGAGTTCGGTGGCGACAAAGGAATGAGAAAAAGACAGATTAAGAATGACCGTGGGTCCAGGGGACCATCACTTGTACTGGAGCAGTGAAGGCCCCGAGCTTCGGTCCCCACAGTATTTGTTGGTTACAATCACTCTGAGCAGTCGCAGATGGTGGGGTGACGCTGAGGTGATGGTGGGGAGGGGGTGGTGCGATGGTGGAGCATTCGTCGGTGAACAGGAACTGGCGGGTCTTTCTAAAGACGGCTAGCAGTGGCGGCTTTGTGGGAAACTTTGAAAAGCAGAAGCATGTGGTTATTATCTGTAGATTGCATTCTAGGCACAGCTGGAGGGAGTGAGTCTCACAAGGAGCCTACAAGTCTGGTTACTTTGTGATGCTACAAAAGGGGTGTTAAGCCCCTGAGCATGTGACGCACTGTAGCAGAGTCAAGGCCACTCTGCACCGGGAACAGGAGGCTTAGGGCAGTTTGCCTCCCCACAGGCCTGACGCAGGTTCCCGCTGTTCCCAGTGCTTGTAACCATTTTATGTGGGCACTCTGTAAGCCCTTCCTCCACTGCCGTTCCCCCAACACTGGAGCCTGAAGCGCAGGCCGGGGTCAGAGAGGAGGGAGAGCCAGGCAGAATGAACAGTTTTGCCGATGCTGGTCGAAAGCCAGGGTCTGCATCACTCATGTCACATGGAGAATAGAATGTCACAGATATTAAATTTGGGACCGTCCAACTCTGTGCCAACTTCCTACTTCCCCAAACAGACCCTGAGCAAATTCTCTGTGGCCCAGTAAGCACAGACCTGGGCTTACCTGTTGTTACTGTGGTGAAGCTGCCGGCAGCCCACCCGGGGACGCCATTCCAGGAGAAAAGCAGAAGAGAGTCCGAGACACTCGTGGGGAACACGGGTACGCACCGTCTGTGATTTATCACCTCCCACACCTTCTGGCTTCAGAGCCTTCCCACAGATCTCCCTGTGGGTGTCCCACTCTCTCCAGGCAGCTGAGATCATTCTTGGAACCAGAAACAACATTCTTCCCCATGTTCCCGATGAAAGCGCTCCCTGCGGGGCACCGTGGCCACCATCCCATCAACCCAGCTCCTGGGTTTGGTTCTGACAGTGGCACCCTCCCTGTTCTCCCAGTCACCCACAAAGATTTTCTTCTCGACCAAACTCTACTTCAGGTTCTCTCTGAGCTCTCTGCTCAACTAGGCCCTGACTTTCGGGCTTCCATGTTTCCTTCTGCCTTGTCCAATTTCAGCAAGAATCCTGCTAAGTCCGTTTAACCACCTTCAATATCTGAATGCTTGATATCTGGTCAGATTCCTCATTCTCCATCAGTCCCTAGGTGATGTCTGATCTTCAGCAAGAATCTTGTGAGTTTGCCTCTGTCAGAATCCCCTTTACACAATGTTTCTTCTTAGCAATTTTCAATCCACTGACTCCCAACCTTATCCTTGGCTGCTAATTCCCATTTTCCCATGTTGTATTTGGAGTTGAGCCCTATCTCCCTTCCCCGCTGCAGGAGCCTGTTGTGGTGGTCCCTGCACCTGCTGCCATGGCCTCCCTTGAATAAAGTCTTTCTTACCATCTTCAATAACACTGAATACTTTTTTTTCTCTAACACCATTCCTCTATTTCTCTGCCCCTGTTTCCTCCTACATAAAGTTGGAATACAACCCATTCCACTTAGCTCTGTGTGAGGATTTCCTGAGTCCACCTGCTCACTGACAACAGCTCCCAGCTGCAGCACAGACCATCTCCACGTTCGTTATCTGTATCCTCACACATCAGGCAGCATTTCTCTTAGAGCATTTGCTTCCTGACT
Organism: Cacajao melanocephalus; assembly: GCA_963573385.1. NCBI lineage: Eukaryota > Metazoa > Chordata > Mammalia > Primates > Pitheciidae > Cacajao > Cacajao melanocephalus. The sequence goes on from CAUYLG010049012.1 coordinate 4,026, forward strand.
AGGTCCCTGGACTGTTCCATAGGTTGGGTGAAGATGCCAGCATGGACCAGCTGGACACCAGGCTGCAGGGCAGCCACTGAGGAACAGCCGACAAGAGAAGGTGGCAGCCCATTTCCCCAGACATACCACGGTCTTGTCCTGCGGCCTGGGGGAGCCTCAGGCTGGAAGGGAGGCTCTGACCCTTGGGAACCCCAAGAAGCTCCTTCCTGGAATGAAGTCCTTCTCCTCTTGAGAGATGCCCACTGGTCAGAGAAACCAATGCCTGAACCATGAGTCCTCAGTGGCCTGAGTAAGAGGAAGGAAGCACTTTGCTCCATCGTAGGAGATGCCTGACCTGATTGGCCAGGTGCCGGGGCTGGGCCTCTGAGGGCTGGGTGGCGATGTGGTGATGCTCATGCCATGTTTGCAGTAGGACCTGGCTTCTCTGCAAAGCTGAACATCCAAGCAGGGGAGCCAGCCCGGTGACTGTGCCCCATTCCTAATGGACAGTGAGTTCTGAGGAAGGGCTGGGGGAAAGGCAGAGGAAGAAGCAGAGTGATGGGGACCCAACCCAGTCAGAGCTACTCACAAAGACAGGAGGGCTTCCTAGGGTTCAGTGGGAGACCAGCACCAGCCGCTGGTCGGGGCTTTGAGATTCAGGCCAGGAATACCCAGGGCAGATGGGGACAGAAGCAGCAGAAGAGTGAGGTTACAGACAGCGGGAGTCATGTGAGGTCAGCGGGCACCGTCAGGGCGGGAAACAGGTTCAGGAGTGAGGAATGTGCCCCTGGCTGTCAGAGGTCATGCTGCAGGACACTGGGTGTGATCCATAAGCTCCGGCCACCATGTAACTCCTAGACTTTCTTTCTTTTTTATTTTATTTCTTCCTTTTCCCATTGAGTTTAGGTATCTGCTGTCTCAGAAAGGCATCTGTACAGAAGTGACTCTGGGTCCAGCCGTCAGCCCCTCGATGCCTTGCTACGCTGAGTCAGGCAGCATAGGGGGTGAGGAAGTGTGAGCACAGGAAATGGCAAAGATTTATTTCACACTCTGAAATTCAGCTTTCATTTTTTTATAACCTTAAACCAACCCAGGCAGAGACAAATATATATGATACCCAACCAAGAACAAGCTGCAACCTCATTCCAACTTTCTCCCGTTCAGCAGGGGACCTTGCTACGCTGGGTCAGGCAGCCTGGGGGTCAGGAGCTGTGAGCACAGGGGTGGCAAGCAAGTGGGCACTGCCCTCGGGAGCTTCTCCTCCCAGGCCCCGTGTATGCCGCTGAGCACAGGGCTCCAAGCCTGATGGGAGGCCACTGGCTGAGCACGGGGCTCCAGGCGTGGTGGGAGGCCACGGTCCCCATCATGGTCCAGCAAGACGTCAACACAGGCTCAGGCTCGGGAATGCCTCCCTGCTGCCTGCTTCTCCTCTCTATTGCCGCCCTAACTGCTGTCTTTCTCTGCAGCTTCTCCTTCTGTAAGGTACCATCTGCTCCTCTGATGAGGAAAATACCGAAGCAGAAACATTAATGGCAGCAGAGAGGAGGCCAGCAGCGTGGTGCAGTGGGTGCCCACCCAGCAGTCGGAGCAAGGCGCCCTGGTGAGGAGCAGAGGAAGGGCACAGGCTGCGAGTGCCTCCTCGGGTTCTTTTGGCTTTGAACTTTCTGGAGTTTTCCAAGGTGTTTTGTCACTTCTGTTGCCTTTGAATCCGAAAGGCTTGTTCCTGGAAGCTCTGCCACTGCCTGCCGGCCGCGATGTTACAAGGCTCATCTGTCCCTGAGCTGAGTGTGGTGGAGCCTGATTGCAAGTCTCACCCACTACTCACCAGTCACCAGGTCCACGGTGTTGGGAGTGGTCAGAGAACATCTCCTTCCCAGCCCAGGGGCCTCTGGGGTCAGGCAACCTGAGTTTGCATTTCGATTCTGCTGTGTGACCCTAGACTAGCTACTCAACCTCTCTGTGCCTTGGTTTCCTCAAATATAAGATGAGAGTGATCTCATAGAGTTGTGTGAGGCTTAAATGAGTTAACATATATAAAACACTTAGAGCAAAGAACACCTGGATCACAGAAACTTTCAACGAGTGTTGGCTACCATTATCATTTATTAAGCACCTACTGTGTACCAGCAATTTTAAGCAACAGTGAATGGGCATAGACTTTATTTCAAAGAAACTGGGTGAGAAAGAAGACAGACAGGAAAGCAGGCAAAGAGGCCCCCGGGTGACAAGGGACATGAGAAGCCATAAAAAGGGCCCTCACCCACTCTGGGCAGATGCACAGTGATGGGGCACGGGAGGTTCTGCAGGAGGAGGGGCACAGAAGTCCTGGCCGTGCACCCATAGCGAGCTAAGCTGAGTATGCTTGTGAGGAGAGAGAGGTAAGGATCCAGCTGGATCAGCAAGATTTAAGCTCTCAGGGGCCAGGTTGAGAGCCTGGCCACGTTCCAGGGGCAGGACTGATGCCAAGTACACATATAGCTCTGAGACACGGGAGCCTGAGTCAAACCCTCCCCAGTGGGAGAAGCAGGTGGGCCTCTCCTGGGGGCTGTGAGGCTCTACAAGGCCCCTCCAGAGAAGAGAGGCAAGAGGGCACCCAGGGAGAGTCACTTTCCATGAGTCAGAGATGTCCAGGGCCTGGCTGAGTCGAGGGCAGCACTGGGCACGGACGGCTCCTCTGGGAGGCCAGAGCTTTCTCATCTCGGCAAGGAAGTTAGACTGGAGACCCTTGTGGGTGAAGGGTACTGACAGCAGGATGCAGGAGTTGGGAGTGTAGAGAGAGAAGAGCCAGGCCCAGGTGGAGGGCCCTGGGGACCTGCAGAATGCCTGGCCCTGCCTCCACTGTCCTCACTGGCTTGCCATTCTAGCCCTTATTATTTTACAACCCCTGGCATAGCATAGGAGGCTTCATCTGAAGGTCTGAACAACTGCCAATTATCCTCAGAAACTGAAAGTCAAGTATCAGCAGGTCACAGGCAGGTCAAGGCAGGGAGCAGTTTCACTCTGGAGAGGGTTCCCTTTTACTTACCAACTACAAGTCTTCTGTAAGGACTATTTGTCCAGCCCTTTGAGCATTCATGTATTAACACCTTAATGTCTTTTCTTAGCATTTTATGACAGTCATACATGTATATGAGCTTACACATGTATATAAAACATGTATGTAAACATAAACTATAACTTCTATATAATGATATCAATTTTATCATATTGACTGTTATTTGGTTCAAGGTCTATCATTTAACATTCAGTTTGGGAGATTTTTTGTTCTGGTTAAAATGCCATTAGTTTTGATATAAGCAAATCTTGTAGCTTTTCCTAGCTGTGAGCTCCATGGGATAAGATTTCCATCTGCTGAGTTCACTGTTGCATCTTTAGCATGTGTGATGCTGATACCTAGTTAGTGCTTGGTAATTTTTTTTGGTGAATGATTATTATTCTTGATCCAAGAATGGCCATTTTCTATTGCTTGAGGCTTTCTAGTTAACTCTTAAAACATGGAAACAACATGGAGTACTATGTGATGACAGATTTCAACTTCAGGGGCCGCATTTCCTGATTACAGACTTTTAATAGAAATCAGCTGTCAAAAAACTAGGCATTTACGGTGGTGGACACCTGTAATCCCAGCTACTCAGGCTGAGAATCGCTTGAACCCAGAAGGCGGAGGTTGCAGCGAGCCAAGATAGCATCACTGCGCTCCAGCCTAGACAACAAGAGCGAAACTCCTCTCAAAAACAAAGAAATAAAGAAATCAGTTGTCAAACCCCAAAGACGAATGAGGCAATGTGCCAAGTCAACATGAAGTTTTTATTTCAGCTAAAGCCACTGAGAATATGAACAGGTCATGTAGAACCAGCTGCAGTCCTCATCGCCTCAGATTCTCTTCTGTCTCTAGAAATACATGCAGGCAAGTGATTACAGGCTTGCTTTTTATTATAATCACCCTCCCCAATGTGAAGCAATAGGCAACCATTCTGCACCTTCTCAGTCAAAAAGAAATACGTGAAAAGCACTCTCATCCCACAATGACTGTGGGCATGCCAAAGTTTGTGTCCTCTGAGGACCAACATCCCAGGCTTCCCACCGCAGGGGGTGGGAAAGAATGAGAGTGGTGGTGGGAGAACAGACTTCATGAAAATAATCCAGCCAATCACTACACAAGTAAGCAGGCAAATAACAATAACAAGCCCACCAGAGGTGGCAGACATGCCCAGAGTTGCTTCAATACATGATCTAAAATGTCCAGTTTCCAACAAAAGTTATGAGACATGCAAAGAAACAGGAAAATATGGCCCATAACCTAAAGAAAAAAACAGGAGACAGAAACTGCCTATATCAATGATATATTAGTCAGGATTGTCCAGGAAAACAGAATCAACAGGATGTTTACAGACAGAGAGAGAGAGAGAGAGATTCATCTTAAAGGATTTATTCAGGCAGTTATGGAGACTTGGCAAGTTCAAATGTGCAGGGTAAGCTGGCAGGGCTGAAAACCCAGGGAAGACTTCTAATTTGAGTTCAAAGACAGTCTTCTGGCAAAATTCTTCCTTCTTCCAAGGAGGTTAGTCTTTTTCTATAAAGGCTTTCAACTGATTTGATGAGACCCACCCATATCATAATGGGTAATCTGCTATACTCAGTCTACAGATTTAAATATTAATCTCACTTAATATATAACTTCAAAGAAATTTTTTTTCTTCACAGAAATTTCTAGAATAGTATTTGACAAAATATTTGGATACTGTGGGCTACCTAAGTTGACACATAAAACTCACTTTCACAAATAACCAGATGTCAGATTTAACAAAGTCTTCAAAGTAGTTCAAAGAATGAAAGGAAACTTGATTAAACAACTAAAGGAAGGTATGATGATAATGGTACATCAGATAGAGAATATCAATAGATAGAAATTATTTTTAACTGTAAATTCTGGAGTTGAAAAGTACAATAATTGAAATAAAAAATTTAGCAGAGGAGTTCAACAGCAGACTTGAACTTGCAGGAGAAAGAACAAACTTGAAGATTGATTGACAGAGATTTTACAATCTTAATAACCTGTAGAATAAAGAATAAAAAAATGAACAGAGCAAAGAGGGGGGTGGGAAGTACCAGAAAAAGGGAGAGAGAGAGAGAGAGAGAGAGAGAGAGAGGAGAAAGAAGCAGTGAAAAGTATTCAAAGAAATAACGATTAAAAACTTCCTAAATTCATTGAGAAACATTACATATACAGGAAACTCTCTCAACAAACTGTCTCTTCCTTGGGTTTCCAGTCTGCTGGTCTACCCTATATATTTTGGACTTTGGAATATGACTTACAAATTTTTAAAAAATCAACAGTTTGGAGCTCTTGGCAGAATGTTTATGATGGGTTGCCAGCAAAACCTTCACCCTAAGATTTTCTCTAATCTTAATTGGTAGACATTAGAAAATGTTACTTAAATACTATGAGAATGTTTCTGCATCAGCAGACCTGAGACTTCTAAGTTCTTTGTTATGTGACAGCTGCTGTAATGGTTGCTTCAGCTAAAATAAGTAAAGAAACTCTCATTGAGTAGTCCCCTCCTCCTATTGAGTTGGCACTGTGTGAGCTGGTGAGAGGACCTTTCTCACCGCCTTTTCCAAGAATTTCTCTGTAGGCTAATGATCAGGTGTCTGAGCAGAAGTTTCCCTTGTAAAGCAATGGACCTAGAAATTGACGACATGTGACTGGCTGTGACTTTGCTCTGAGGGCAGAGAGCTTCCTGGGAAGATGCGGAAGAAAACAGGATAAGACAAGGAGTCTTCTGTGGGGGCATATGTTAAGGTCTACATCCTATACCCCAAGAGTAGCCAATGTATCAGAAGCTGCATTCCCACTACCTACGATTGTGTTTATTTTGCTCTGCATACTTTCCAGCAGTCATTATTATCAGTTATTTCCATCTTGAATATTCTAATAAGTGTGTAGAGGTATCTCACTGCCATTTTAATTTGCAATTCCCTAATGACATATCATGTTGAGCACCTCTTCATATTTTTATTTGCCATCTGTATATCTTTTTTTGAGGTATCAGTTCTAATCTTTTGCCCATGTTTAAACTGGGTTGTTTTCCTGCATTGTAAGAGTTCTTTGTATATTTTAAATACATGTTGTTTGTATATTTTTATATTATCAGATATCTATTTTTCTTTTTTTTTTCTTTTGAGATGGAGTCTCACTCTGTCACCAGGCTGGAGTGCAGTGGCGCGATCTCAGCTCATTGCAACCTCCGCCTCCTGGGTTCAAGCCATTCTCCTGCCTCAGCCTCCCGAGTAGCTGGGACTACAGGTGCACGCCACCAAAGCCCAGCTAATTTTTGTATTTTTAGTAGAGACAGGGTTTCACCATGTTGGCCAGACTGGTGTTGATCTTTTGACCTTGCAATCCGCCCACCTTGGCCTCCCAAAGTGCTGGGATTACAGGCATGAGCCACAGCACCCAGGCCCAGATATATTTTTTTCAATTTTTTCTTACAATCTGTGGTTTATATTTCCATCCTTTGAACCATGTCTTCAGCAGATCAGAGGTTTTCAATTTTAGCAAGTCTAACTTATTAATTTTTTATTCCATGGATAGTGCTATGGGTATTGTATTGGAAAACACATCATCAAATCCAAACTCATGTAAATTTTCTCCTATTTTTTTTCAAGAAGCTTTACAGTTTTGCATTTTACATGTATGTCTATTTTAAGTTAACTTTTGTATAAAGTATAATATCTCTGTCTAGGTTCATTTTTTTGCATATAGATGTTCAATTTATCCAGCACTTTTTACTGAAGACTATCTTCTCTTCATTGAATTGTCTTTGCCCCTTCGTCAAACTTCAATTGACTATATTTATGTGGATCTGTTTCTCTTCTCTATATTCTATTTCACTGATCCGTGTGACTATCTTCAATTAATTGTCTTGATTACTGTAGTTGTATAGTAAGATTTGAAATTGGGTAGTGTCAGTCCTCCAAATTTGTTATTCTTCTTTAATATTGTGTTAGCTTCTGTCTTTTCTTCTTCTTAGATCTTCTGTCTTTTCATATAAAATTTAGAATTAGTTTGTTGCTATCTACAATAACCTTCTGGGATTTTGATCAGTACTGCATTGAAATAAGTCAGGGAAAATCTGTATTCCATTTTAAAAATTATTTTTAATTGTGATAAAATAACATTACACAAAATTTACCATCTTTGCTATTTTTAAGTGTTTGGTAAGTGGTGTTAAATATATTCTCATTACCATGCAACCAAGCTACAGAACTTTGTTATTTTGTGAAACTGAAATTTTATACCCACTAAACAAGACTTTCCCATTTCACCTTTTTCCCCTAGTAACCATCATTCTACTTCCTGCCCTATGAATCTGTCTTCTAGTTATCTCATGTAAGTTGAATCATACAATATTTGTTTATTTGTGACTAGCACATTTCACTTAGCATAATTTCTCAGGTTAGTCATTGACTTTTTATGTTAGTCGTGTATCCCGTGATCTTGCAATGCAAACTTACTTCCACAAGTTGGTTTCTTTTGTTTTGTCAACTCTGAGATTTTTCTACATAGACAATTGTATCTTCTGCAAATAGAGTTTGTTTTTTTCCTTTCTAATCTGTAGCTTTTTTCTCTTCCTTGTGTTATTGCACTAGCCAAGATTTCCAATACAGTGTTGAATAGGAATGGTAAGAGAGGACAACTGTACTTTGTGTCCAAGTTCAGAAGGCATGCCGTTTTCATCATTCTGTGTGATGTTAGCTGTAAGTTTTCTGTAGCAATTCTGTGTTAAATCAAATAAGTTTTACTAATTCATAATTTGCTGAGAATTTTTATCATAAATGGGTGTTTCATCTGGTCAAACTTTCTTTTCTGAATCAATATAATCATACGATTTTTCTTCTTTAGTCTGCTGATGTAGTAAGTTATATCGCTCAATTTAGAAAGTTGAATCAGTCTTACATACCTGAAATAAAATTCCACTTGGTCATGGTGTATAACTTTTTACACATAATTTGCTAATATTTTATTGATGATTTTTACATTTATGCTCATGAAAAATACTGTTCCATTGTTTTCCTTTCTTGTGGTGTATTTATCTGGTTTTGGTGAGGACAATGCTGGCCTCATAGAATATGCTAGGAAGTGTTCTCACTGCTTCTATGTTATGGAAGAAATTGTGGAAAACTAGTATCAGCTCTTCCTTCAATGTTTGGGATAATTCACCAGTGACACCACCTGGAGCTGATGTTTTCTTTTTTGGAAGGTTGATAATTAATGATTTAATTTATTTAGTATGTAGAACTGTCAGGTGATCTATTTCTTCTTTGTGAATTTTGGCAATTTGTATTTTTCAAGGAATCAGTCCTTTCTTAAAATCATCCCATTTGTAAGCATGGATTTATTCATATTATCTTTTTATTATCATATTATTTACATTGCTATGCAACCAATCTCCAAAATGTTTTTATCTTGCAAAACTGGAAATTTTTACCCATTAAACAACAACACCCCATTTTCCGCTCCCTAAATTCCCCAGTTACCACTATTCTACTTTCTGCTTTTATAAGTTTGACTATTTTAGATACCTTACATAAGTGCAATCAGACAGTATTTGTTCTTTTGTGTCTGGCTTGTTTCACTTGGCAAAATCTCCTCAAGGATAGTCCATGTTGTAGCATACGTCAGAATTTCCTTCCTTTTTCAGGTTAAATTATATTCAAATGTATATATACATATATCCCATATTTTGTTTGTCCATTTATCTGTCAATTGACATTTGGGTTGCTTTTACCTCTTAACTATTGTGAATAGTACTGCTTCAATATGGGTATGCAAATATTTCAAGAACCTGCTTTCAATTTTTTTGCATATTATACCAGTCTGTTCTCACATTGCTATAAAGAAATACCTGAGACTGGGTCATTTATAAAGAAAGAGGTTTAACTGGCCCACAGGTCTGCAAGCTGTACAGGAAGCATAGTGGTTTCTGCTTCTGGGGAGGCCTCAGAAAGTTTCCAATCATGGCAGAAGGCAATGGGGGAGCAAGGCCAGGTGACTTGCTTCGGCCAGTGAAAGGAGAGTGAAGTGACAAGCCTTAGGAGCCCTGTGCACTGTTTGCCATATCCCTTCTACCTGCCTGGAAGACGTGGTTCTCAAACTCCAGGGTACACTAGAATCACTCTAAAGGTTTGTTAAACAGATGCTGGGGTCCACTCCCCGAATTTCTAATGCCGTATTGCTGTGAGCAAAGGAGTGGAGGTAGGGGCTGAGAATTTGTATTTCTAACAAGTTCCGGGTGATGTTTATATTGCTGATCCAGAGAACACGTTTTAGGGACTAGAGTCATAGAAGGATCCTCTCTGGGCCAGGGTCTCTGAGTGATACCTCCATATTGAATCATGTTTAAGACGAAGTTTGGGTGGGAAATAAACATTTTTTCTGTCGCCATTTCACTGTAGGATTTTGATGTTTATGGTTGAAAGAACATATCCCACACAGAAGCATAAATCTCTCACAAGCAACAGGTCCTCAAGAAAGCAACCCTATTTTGATTAGTGTGGCTCTCGTTGTGCCTGGGTTCCAGGCACACAAATCCCCATGGAATTAATGGTGCACAGCTGTAGAGAGGCTCTGGCCATGTCCTAAGGCACATTCTCCTTGGTCCTCTTCCACCTGGTACATAGGACAACTACTTCGAAAAGAAATTTGATGACTTCCTAGGAAGACAACTCTTTTCCCCGGGCTTTCCATGGTTCCTGCCTAGATCCTGAGTTCACTCACAGAATCTGGCTTCCTGTTGCTGGGCATCGAACACTGCTGGAGCCAACAGAGGGTGGGACGCGTCTGAAACAAGACTCATCAGTGATCTTCCTGACATCGGAGCCATAAACCTCTGGCCGGCTGCCGGCTGAAGGGTTCAGGCAGCACTGGGACCAGCCACTTTACCTAGGAACTTCGAGATAGGTCAAGATAAGGACGCCATAAATCTAACTTGGGCTCAGTTAGAGTCCTGGCACATATGAGTATGGTCTGTGCTACCAGCTCAGGCACCTACAGAGGCTTTCCTCTTCTTACCTCTGAGGTCCCTCCCTCCAGCATGTATTTTCATGTTCCCTTCTCTGCTGCTTCACTTTTTTCCCTTTCTCCAATTCTTTTGGGTTTGTCTAGCTGCAGATGTTTTCTCTCATCCTCATCTGTTTATGCTTCCAGATCAATTTTCCTGTCTTTCTTATTCTGCCTTTATCTCTGTCACATTCTCTCTGAATGTGTCATTAAATATATTTTTAACCAACTGAGAAAAAATTAAAAAGTATATCCCAGATGGCAGGTGAACGAAATCCCTGGGTCACGTTTTTTAACCTTGAGTTTGTTTTTGTGAGTGTTCTGAAGACACAGCTCCCCGCCTCCTAAGGGAGACCATCCTGAGGCCCATGAGACCATCCTCATGCCCTTTTCTGTTAACGGTCCCTTCCGATGGGGCAGCCACGGTCCCTATTGCTAAATGCAACTGTTTGAGTCAAGGGAGCGGATTGTATCTGAGGCTTCTGAAATTCTACCCAAAGTGAAAGAGGGGATCTGGTAGAAGGGGCACAGATCAGCTGAAGGAAGGTCAGATGTGAATACAGCAGGAACTGTTACATTCCCACCCTGGGCTGCAGAGGCAGGTGGGCTCCTGGCCACTCTCTCTAAGTTGAATGGGAGGCGGAAACCATAGCAACACTGAGGTTAGCCCACGAGGGAGGTGACGTTAAGCAACATCCTCTCCTTCTTCCCTAAACTGCAGCAGCCCCTGAGAACCCGCACAGCTCCGGGAGCCTCCCCCAGCCTTCATTCCTGCCACAGGCCCCTAGCCCCTGTAAGAATTCCTGCTGGAGAAAAGCAGGCCCTGGCACAACTGAGATTCCCTGTGTCGATGTGAAGACGATCCTGCCCTACCGCATGTTACTGCAGAAATCAAAAGGAGAGAGGAAACAGGATGGGGTGGCCTAGCAGGAGCAGGCCAGCAGCAGCTGAGGAGGGAGGCAGCCCTGCTCCTCCACTCTATCCTAGACCAAAAAGGTTCCTCTTTTCTAAATGGGGACGAAACTCATTTCGACACTCCCTTCCTCCTACGTTTGACTAAATCAACTAGTTTACCTGCACTGTGCGGGGAAAGCCACCTGCCTGCCTGGAGAAAGAGCAGCTACTGCCCAGCACTCTGAGTTCTTCAACCTTAGTGGATGGTCATCATCTCACACCGAAGCAGAAACATCCAGCAGCCCTCTGCTGCTTCCAGGCTGGGTCCTAACCAACCCTGGACTTGCTCAGATTTCTCATGCTCCAACCCCAACCCTTTCTGCAAACACGTGCCATTATTTCACAACATCCGTCAAAATTCCTCGCATGGCCCAGCCTCCACTGCCAGCTGCATAATTTTAATGCTTTAGATAACCTTAGAGGTTACCTACTGAGTCTGCCAGACTTCCAGCAGATTGGAACACTGAGTGAACTGTCCCTGTGCATATAACCCCTTCTGGCAGGGGCAGGCCCAAGGACAACCCTCTCTGGATAGTTTGGTCAGTGTTTTTAACACCTAAGCTCTCAAATGAACTAATGGTTACTGAGTACCTAGAATGAGGGTGACCATATGTCCTAGATCACCTAAGCCAGCCCCAGGTTACATCTGCCCCCTTTCACACTCTCCTGTTCCGATTTAGACTATACCTCATGTATGGCCCCTGTACATGTGTCTATTGTATTATATTATGTTTTGAGTGAGACGGAGTCCTTCTTCTGAGGACTTTGGACTAACAAGAGACGTGTCTACACCGGGCCCATTCTTCAATAAGTCCAAAGAGCCATGAAGAGTTTGGGAGTGACAGAGATTCAGACTGGGCTAGAGAGCTGCCTGTGGGTGAAGCCCAGCTCATGTGGACTTTCGACCACCTGATCTGGTCCTTTGACAGGTTGAGAACGGAGGAAACTTGTGCCACGGGGAGCACAAGCAGAAGCAAGTCAGTGGGCAGATGTTTGGCGAAAGTTTCCACATTCCAGGTCCTGAGAACACCGAGACGGGTGAGTCACAGGCCCTGGCTGTATGAGCTCAAGACAGGTTTGGGAAGAGTGAGGGCTGGGAGCCAGAGCCCCCCCTCCAGACTGAGACCACAGAGTTGATTCAGAGCTGGAGAGAGCAGTGCCCAGCTGTAACCTCCCAGATTTCTCTTGACTGCAGCCCTCATTAGGTATTTCATTTATCTGCTTATTTTTAGAGATCGGTTCTCCCTGTCACCTAGGCCGGAATAGTGATGTGATCTTGGCTCATCGCAGCCTCAAACTCCTGGGGTCAGGAGATCCTCCCATCAGCCTCGGGAGTAGTTAGGACTGCAGGGGCATGCCACCATGCCTGGCTATTTGATTTTCTTTATTTAGAGTCGGGTTCTCACTATGATGCTGAGGCTGGTCTCAAACTTGGGCCTCAAGTGATCCTCCCTCCTTGGCCTTCCAAACTGGTGTGAGCTATGATGATACCACTATTCAGCCTGGGTGACAGAGGGAGAACCTATCTTTAAAAATAAGTAAACAGGGGAGAGATCCAAGATGGCCGATTACTAGCAGCTCAGGATTGTAGCTCCCAGTGAAAGCGCAGAGAACGAGTGGACACCACACTTTCAGACGATTTTTTGTTGCTCACGGACCGGGAGATTCCCAGCGGAGGAGCCCCACGGGTCGCCAGCGTGACTCTTGTGGCCGGCGCGGCGGTTTGGTTTTGCTGGCGCCCTGGCGCGGCGATTCTCAGTGCGGAGTAAACGGGACTGGCTCCCCTTTTGGTCTACGTCTGGAGCTCCGGGAAGGCAGAGTCACCCATTCAGCTGATTGAAAAAGGAACTGAGGAGGGAAGGCAGACCGGAGATTCCCGGGCAGAAAAGCACCACGAATCTCAACGCCGCTGTTTTAGCCGGCGCAGTGGGTTGCTCAGATTCCGGCGCTGGGAATCAACAAGTTGGACGTCCACTCAGAGACCCAATCTGAAAGTCGGCAATTACAAAGACGACAGGTGGATAAATCCACAAAGATGGAAAGAAACCAGCGTAAAAAGGCTGAAAATACCCAAAAGCAGAATCCCTCTCCTTCTACAGAGGATCGCAGTTTCTCATCAACAAGGGAACAAGGCCTGATGGAGAACGAGTGCATTCCATTAACAGAATCAGGCCTCAGAAAGTGGATAATAAGAAACTTCTGTGAGCTAAAAGAATATCTTCTAACCCAATGTAAAGAAACTAAGAACCTTGAAAAAAGGTTTGACGAAATGCTAACGAGAATAGACAATTTAGAGAGGAATATAAGTGAATTAATGGA
>CAUYLG010049013.1:0-59625 GCA_963573385.1 Cacajao melanocephalus
CAGTCACAGACACAGCCCCCCCGGACAGTCACAGACACAGACCCCCCGGACAGTCACAGACACAGACCCCACAGACTGTCACAGACACAGACCCCACAGACTGTCACACAGACCCTCCACAAACAGTCACAGACACAGACCTCCCCAAACTGTCACAGACACAAACCCTCCCCGCCAGATGACTGACACAGACCCCCCCACAGACTGTCACAGACAGACCCCCCAAACTGTCACACAGACCCCCTAAACTATCACAGACACAGACCCCCCCGCCAGACGGTGACTGACACGGACCCCGGAGAGTCCGTGACATCACCCTCCTGTGCCGTGTGACAGGCAGCACAGTGCACTGCTGGAGTCTGAGCGGTGCTTGAATGGACAGGCAGATAACTTCCTGGCGGGGAGTGATTTATGCAGTTCCAAGTGAAAAGCCAGGTTGCGAAGGGGACAGAGTGATGGGCGAAAATGGCCACGTCGTGGTGGGGTGGGTCAGGGGAGACGAGAGACGCCGCTAGTCAGATCCGAAAGTGAGAGTCCTGCTGGCTCGACCTCACGGTGAGCCACGCGCTGCCACAGAAGTTGTTAGGTACAAGAGTGACCATATCAGAGTTTTCTTACAGGATGACCATCCTGGCGGTGTCTGGTGCAGCAAATGAAGTAACAGTTGAAGGTGGTGGGGACTCTGTGAACAGTGAATGCAGGAAAGGGACGCCAAGAAACACTTCATCTGAAGATTAAAATAGGAGTTGCCAGAGGTGTTGGCCCAGGTCCCTCAGCAAGAAACAGGGCCTTGGGGTGCCTAACGCCCAGCCCTGTGCCCCAGGGCTGTGGGTCTACGAGCTCTGCAAGGGCTTCTAAAAATCCGTACGAGCTGGAACAAAGAGTCTTTGCTCCAAAACATGAAAGTAAAAAATCAAATTGATATTTGAATGCTTGCAAACAAAATTTCCCATCTATGAGCACAATGCAACTCAATCCTTACATACTTCCTACCAGTTACATTTCGTGTGGCCTACTGAGGCAGTTCCACACGTGGTGGGATTTGGATGGAGCCTCCAGAGGTCAGAGGTCTTGAAGCCTGAGAGACAGAGAGAAAAAACACAAAGGGAAGAGGGAGAAGCAGTGAGTGATGGCAGAGGCTCTCTGCTACATCCTCCTCCTGGGACCCACTTTTTTCCCAGGCTGAGGGTCATGGACTTTCTGTGCACTGGGGCCTGGGGAAGTCATAGTTCATTGGTCCTACCATGGTTTTTACGCCTACAAAGAAGCTTTCACTTTGCCCTCAAACCAAATTGGTCACCTACTGTTGAAGACAGCTTCCTTTTTTCCCATTTCAGCAGAAACAAGTGAGGTAGCAGAGAAGCGCCGAGGACCCCAGGAAGCCTCTAGGGCTTGGACCTCTTCTTAGCGCAGCATCACAGCTGCAGGTTGGGGCATGTCCTTAGCACACAGGGACCTGTGTGGCTGCTGGTGCTCATTGTGCTAAGCTTTTTAGACAAATATAAACTGTTAAATACATACAAATCCCTTGTACCCAGTGACAATGAGACTCACATTGTGTGCCTTCAGACAGAAGGGGCTGCTCCGGCTGCTCTCCCCGCAGCACGCAGGTCATGGGCCTGGAGATGAGGGCCTCTGAGGCTCTAGCTAAACGTCTGGGTCTGCCCGGGAGGTCAAGAATAACCGAGTTCATGGGTAGCCTAAGAAATGCTGAACGATTTTCTAGGAAAAATGATGGATAGGATACAACATGCGGAATATCTGGCACATAGTAGGCACTCAAATATTCGTCACATATTTGAATGAATAGCCAAGCACTTGCATTTTTGCGTAATTTTTATCATCGTAGAATCAAAATCCAAAACTTGTAGAAACATCCACCAGGCAAAGAGCTCAATGGGCTTCCCCAGGCCCCCTCACCGCACCTGCTCCTGCTAGTCCCTGGCATTCGAGTGGCCTGTGGCCAGCAGCCTCTCCCTCCCCTGGTGATGACCAGAAGACAGAAAAAGATGCAGGAAGGGGCTTCGCAGTGTGCTCTTGTCCCTCCACACACAGGCCAAAGGGCCCCTCCTCACCCCTGACCCCGTGCCCCTCACACCTTCAAGGCAGCGCTCGGGGAACTGCACTGGGGGAACTCCGCTCCGAGACGCTGAGACCCTTGTGCAGGGGAGTTGTGCTCACTCGCTCCGCGCTGCTGGGGCTGCCCCTCCCAGGAACCGTGGGTCAGGGAGCCCTTTCCTACACTTTCCTCTTTGGTCACCAATCTTCACGGGTCACGCTCCTGCTCCTTTATCACAACCAATAGTCTTGTGAAACAAACCTTCTGAGAAATCACAGAAAAATTCTACAGATCTGTCCCTAAGACCTGGAAAGAACCTGAAGAATTGTGCTTTGAAGGTCCAAGAAGGGAAAGGAGAAGAACGCCACCCGGGGACGCAGGGGAGCAGGGGCACCTGGATCGCTGGGAAAGCCGCACGCAGGGCTGCGCGGAGGAAATGCACAAACCACAGGCAGGGTCAGGTCCATGACGTCGCTGCCCAGGACGAGCAAGAGAAGGAGGCAGCTCAGGACGCAGAGGCCGGAAGCGCAGGAGATGCAGGCCGCGCCCTGTCCTGTGGAACGGACACACGTGAAGTGAGAGGGGCTGAAGGAGGGCTTGGAAAAGAGTCTGTAGCGGTGCTGGCCCAGAGTGAGTGGCGAGGCCCATGGGAGCCCAGCGGTGCCTG
Organism: Cacajao melanocephalus; assembly: GCA_963573385.1. Lineage (NCBI taxonomy): Eukaryota > Metazoa > Chordata > Mammalia > Primates > Pitheciidae > Cacajao > Cacajao melanocephalus. The sequence continues at coordinate 2,727 of CAUYLG010049013.1, forward strand.
GGGCTGGGGCCCGGCGACTGAGCTGGCAGCCCCTGGCCCAGCCTCCCGGCCAGGTGCAGAGCAAGGTGGAGGTGCATCTGAGTCAGGGAGCTGAAGGAAGTGGGAAGGGGCTGCGGCTCCTGGAGAGGAAGAAAGCATCCTCTGAGAGATGCTGCCGCACATCCTCTGGAAAGTCACAGGTTAGAACTAGATCTGGTCACAAAGATTATGACATTCCTTTTGGTGACGGGAATGAGGTGCAGCTGTGTGAGGGGTCTGGCTTGGCCTGGCTCCTTAGTGACACGGGCTCCTGGGGTCCCGGCACCAGCCCTGACCACGGCTGGCACCGCAAAGCTGGTCACCCAGCGGCTGCCCTGCAGAGAGGACAAGGCGGACAGAATGGAACCCACGAGAGCAGACGAGCAGGCGGTCCCGCCACAGCCCCAGTCCCCGAGACACTCAAGGCCAGGCCAGCTCCCTACCCTCCACCTCCCTACAGCTGGTTGTGGCCATAGGACAGCCCCACCAATGAACAGCAACACCAGGGTTTCAGGACTTCGAGGTGGCTTTTAAAGTAGGCTGTGTGTATCATCCAACCCAGGAAGTCCTAAAAAGTGAGGCGATGACAGGCACAGACCAGCAGCACCAGGATGTGCCCACACCGCAGAGCACCCTTTAGCTCTTCCTCCTCCCTCCGTGCCCCACCTCACACGTTAACGCCCCTCAGCCCAGCAGTCACTCCGAAATGCGATTATGAGTGGTGAGGGGTTCGGGGAGTCGGCGCAGGAAGGGAGACGGGGCTCCGATCCCCGAGGGACCCGCACTCCTGCCTTGTGGCTCCTTGGGCTGGAATCTGGGCCTCCCACACAGGAGCGGCTCAAGAGCAAATCACTCAGCTCCCGCCTGCCTTCGTAGTCTCTGAAATGGGGGCACCCAAGTGCCCATTGTGAGGGCAGGTGCCAGCGCCCTCTACAGAGAGGCTGCATGTCGGCAGGGAGGGAGCCGCTCATGTACGTGTTGGCAAAACGCTGCCCAGACCAGGGCTCTGAGGAGGACAGAAGGGGGAGAAAAGCGAGGCAGAGGCCAGTGAGGGGCAGTGATGGGGAGGGGGCCGGTGCCGTGCCGCTGTGCCATAACCTTCCCTGACCCTGCTGGGCAAGCTTAGAGCTCGTGAGGCCCCCCTCGCACCCAGGGAGTCCGCCTGAGCATCCGGCATGTTTGGAACGGAGGCTTCCACTCAGCAAACATGGCAAAGAACCTGGCCGCGCACACGCTCTGGTGCGGGGATGGTGATGGCCACGCAGGTGTGCTCAACGTTCACCAACAACTCAGTGCCAGAGGAGCCAGGGAACAAGGCAGAAACAAGGACTGAAGGGTGTTTTTGGGTTCCTTCCCTCACAAATCATCACCGTGTACTCACTGGAGCCCATGAATGTTAAAAAACACAGCTGTAAGAGAGAGAGGTTCCCACATGAAACAAAAGTGAGTGTTAAAGTGTGAAACAGGTTTGGCCCTCAGCCGTCCTCTCTCTGGGAGAGACAGAGGACTTCCCTGCCCACACCCTGAGAAACCAGCAGCACCGGAGGCCGGTCTGCGCCTCCCAAGGCTGGCTCCCTGGCTCGCCCCTTTGTGACTCAAGGATGAGTGGGACTAAGCCATCAACACTTGGCTGAGAAGTGGGGCCTCTCCACCTTCTTCCCGCCTGCTCACAAATGGCCCTGAGGAGTGTCGGAGATCAAAGGGGCCAGCGCCCTGGCCTTCTGCTGCTCAGCCCCATAACTGCCCTCAGAGGTCGGGAATTCACACCTGCTGGGGGTGGAGGGAGCCCAGGCTGTGGAGGACCGTGTTGGCTGAGGCATCATCTGCAAAGCTGAGTGAGCTTGGACTTTCAAAGGGCGGCCTCAAGCCCCCACAGGGGTAACAAGATAAAAGGTGTCTCCCTTCCTACATGACAGAAGGCGTTTGTGCAATTCACATCCCAGTGGGTCCTTTCTTCACGGTCCTTGGCTTGAGGCCTCTGATGCTGCTTTTCACAAGCTGACTGGGTGTCGGACCCAGAAGGGCCCCAGACCTCTCCCTTTTCTCACCCGCTCCCCCGCTGGGTGAGGCTGCAGGCTGCATCCTGAGCTGTTGATAAGCCTTCACCAGGAGGAGCCAGGCTGACGGGGACAGAGGGACGGGGCTGCTGTTGGGCACGGGAGGAGACGTCAAGACGCGGAAAAACTGAAGCTAATAAGCGGCTGCAGCAGATCCACAGGGATGTCTGTAGCCAACCGAGATGCCCGAACGTTTCCCTCTAGCGTTGCTTTAACGAGAGCGACGACGCTGGCCGTTCCCGGTGCCCCTCTAGCCCCTCATCTACGTGAAATGAGTGCATTCACTGCAGGGGGTGATCAGGAGGCTAGGAGATGATTTCATGCTGATGTCACAATGCCTGTGGCTTGGCCACTATTGTGGAACAATGTTTTGTCTGAAACTCTTCAAATGATGTTTTGGAAGCTGTTTCTGCTCATTTTGGTGAATGCTGTTGCAGTAATAAGTCCGAGTAGCTGATACTCTGTTCCTCTCACAGTTTTTCGGCTGTGGAAATAGCCCCCTCACACAGCACATTCCAGGCAGGCTGAGCCCTGCATCCTAAACCCTATAAAATACCATTCCAGGAACAACTGGGTTTTTGTCTACAAGAAATTCTCTCAATAATAGCTGGCATATGAAGTAATGAGATGGTTGTTAGTAGAAAAATACTTCCCAGAATACACAATTTTTTATTCAAACATTTGCCAACACGAAAATTATGTTCACAGCATTGCAATGGGTCATTGCCTTCCTGACAGTTTTCCTGAAGCCGGAGTGATTCCCACACCATGTACCCTTTGTCTTGGCACTTCAAAGAGCAGCATCTTAGGGCCCTGAGTCACTGTGACGAAGCTTTCAAGTAGGGCCGCCCTTTCGCTGTAGATGGACCAGATGCCCCCCTAGAAGAATCTGCCTACATCTCATGCCTGGAGCTGGGCTTCGCTCTACAGGCAGGCAGAAGGAGAAAATGCAACCCGTTTCCGAAAGAGGCATAATTGAGAGGTGGCCAGGCTCTGATCCAGGTGCAGCCTGTGCTGCGATGGCAGAAGCTGCTCTCCTCGACCCTCAGCCCCCTGCTGTGAGCTCTGCCCCATAGCTGCTCCTACGACAAACAAGCGAATTAGCTAGTGTGAAGGGTGGCCACCCTGGACTGAGGTTCTTGACGGACTCTGTCAACAGAGGTGCCGCCTGAGAGTGGGCTCTGGCCATGGCACACTGGTCCCTCTGGACACAAAATGAGACCCTGTTTATTTCGTGTCTCCCACTGAGCAGCTGTCAGGCGACAGTGGCTTTCGCTCCCCGTGTCCTGTGACACGGTTTCAAACAGCTGGTCTATACAGGTTTAAAAATTCCCTATCCCATTACTGGTTCCCAGAGCTATCCAATTCCCTCCCTTCTTCGGGGGAGAATGTTGCTATGACGGAAACCCTGAATCAGAAGGCGCTCCTTCTTTCCTTCTTTCTTCCATGTTATTCCTTAGCCTCCTCCAAAGACCCACAACCAAGCACAGGAGTCGTCTTCCCTTTTGGGGCTGAGTTGCTCCAGAAAGGCTCAGAGTGGCTGAGCAGCTTCTGTGGATACAGATGGGTGCCCAGTGCCATCTCAGTAAATGCCAATGCTTTCCAGCAAGTAAAGCCAAAGGGGTGACTGACGACGGCTTTGGGGCTGCAGTATGTCTATGCTGGGTGACATTGTCTGGGGGACGCAGCCCTTTCAAAGTAGCCGGTCATGTAGCCTTTCAAATGTAAGCTACCTGACACTCTGTTCAAAGAAGTGTCATGTAGCTTATATTTATTTAAATGAGTTAAAACTTGTCTTCTTTGGAGATGTTTTAACATAGACAAGACCATTGGACTTGGAGGAGAACATGCAGGCCATCTGGTCTCGTGTGCTAGCCGGGGTGCCATGGAATCTCCTGTGTGCTCTGAGACCAGTGACACGCAGTGGACTCAGGCGCAGGTCAGACTCGGTCAGCCTGGGGGGCCTGGTAATGTGCGCTCTTAAAAAGCATCAGGATTGATTCTAATCTGTGGCCACGTTGAGAATTATTGTGTAGATAAAAAGCAGACGCCAAAGTATTTGTTCAAACATGTTGTGTGACATATTTGGGGGATGTAACCCTTGGAAAATGGCAGTCACCCTGGGATTCCTGGACTGGTGGCTATGGGACCTCCTACATGCCAAAAGTGCAGCCCCAGACTCCCCAGGTAAAATCAAGCGCTCTGCTAACTGTTCTCCAGGTAACACAAAATGCACTTTCCTGACTGATTTGGGGTGTTCGTTCACTGTGATATAACAAGCACATTAAATACTGCTCATGCCTGGTCCTCTGGGAAATGCTATATTTTAAGTGCACATATAAACAAATCCTACTGCCTGTGTTCAGGAAGAGGAAGGGGGAGGGATCTGCCCGGGCAGGCAGACAGAGGACCTCACGTGACGGGGCACCAGCTTCTGTGCTCTAAGCAGGGGACTCTCTCTCTGCCCTGGAAGACAAGATAAACGCATTGCTTTTAAAGTGGGTCACCCTCACGTCCTCTTTGTGCCTCCGTGCTGTGAGCACCTCTCACCAGCTGTGTTTGTCTCAAGCCAAGAATGGAGACACGGGTTCAGGACCAGACCTCTTGGTTGGGACCTAGAATGTCAGCTCCCACAGCCACTCAATCCCTCATCATTGGCCGTCCTGAATCAAGCCTTCAAATCAGCCATACACGTCTGCTTGATATTATTATTATCGGCCAATGCTTGAAAGAATTCACAAATCACTGAAAAGAACTTGGGGAATTCACAGAATCAAAGCTCATTTCATGACAGAGTAAAAGCTCTTCTTTCCTTCTCCGGCCCAGAATGCCAGGTTGTGAGGACCTCAGGCAAGATTCTGGTGATCCGAAGCCAGGAAGCCCGTTCTTCAGTGAATTCTCATCGACCACACAGTCAGAGAACACATCAAGAAGGGCCTGTGAGCCTCAGCAGCAACGAGACCGCATTAATCAACTCCCTGGAACATGACCCTGCAATCATTCTGCTTTATCTAAGAAAGGGGACCAAAACGTCATGTGCATTGCTGTTTGTCCTCCCACGTACGTGAGAGCGCTCCTATTACGGCAGGTCTGCGGAGGCGTTGGCTTCCTCGTGCTTTCTATGTAGTTAATCCACTCCTTGACTCCGCACGGCTCTTCGGGGCCTGCCTCTTCACGTATGTCGGATTTTATGGCATGCCTCGGCAAACATGAGGACAGAATTTGGCCTTGTCTTGCCCCACACAGCTCAGGTGCTGGGCAGGTCGGTGCTGGCTTCCTGCGGCCCTGCCTCTTGTGGCCGTCTGACCTGGGCCAACACTGGGGACCTTGACAATGCTGGTACAAAACTGTGTAAAGTCCCTTCCAACCAGATCTGAACTCTTCCTCCGGCAGCCGTTTCCCACCTTCCTCAGTGGGAAAAGCCAGCGTCCTCTAAAGGTAGACCAGTCTCTCTTTTTGAGAATTTGGAAGATTAGAGAAGAGACTGGGGAGATGAACCCTTCCGTTGGGTTTGACAGTCAGAGGGCCATTTGTTTCTCCTTTTTTAAGGTTGAGGAAAAGAGCGTGTGTATCCCCGGCATCCTCCTGTGAGGTCCGTGGGCTGGGATGGCAGCTAAGCTAGTACCTGGGACTGTGTGTGTGTCCCAGAAACATATTCACACGTATACCCTGGAGCCATGGAAAACAGTCCTGTCCCCACTACCTCTCTGCAAAAAAAGAAGAAATCCAACAATAAAACCAACGAGAGTATTTGCAGCTGGATCAACAGCTTGTTTCCTAGTTAAAAAGTCTCAAGGGCCGGGCGTGGTGGCTCACGCCTGTAATCCAAGCACTTCGGAGGCCAAGGCGGGCGGATCACCTGAGGTCGGGAGTTCAAGACCAGCCTGACCAACATGGTGAAACCCCGTCTTAAAAAAAAAAAAAGTCTCTAGGAAACAGCAGAAAGACCTGGAGGAGAGAAGCCCCCAGCCCTGAGTCAGAGAAAGAGAGGAGGAAGACAGGGAGAAAGAACTGAAATGTTAGATAAATTCACGGTTTTCCAAAAGCCTCCTAGAAGGCAGCAGTGACAGAAACTGCATTCCAGCTGAACAGGGCCCCAGAACAGGACGGTCAGCCAGGCCCCTGCTCTTCCTGGCAGAGCCTCTACCTCCGGACACTGGGCTCACAGAATGCACTCACAACCTGAGGCAACCCCACCAGGCCCTTAGGCTCTAAGCAGTCACCTCCACTGACTTCTGCTTCAAAATGGTTCGTGCTCTAAAACTTAAAACAGAGCCACTTATTCTGGAAGACCTCCAAAATGTCTCGGAACAGGTTAGGAGCTGGGGCCTCTGAGTACCTTGGTGGCCAGCACTTGCCAGGACGTGGTTCATCCACTTCTAAAGTGGCAGGAGCATGCTGACCCGGAGCCACACAGGCACAGCTTCCCTGCTGTGTGCCAAGCGTGGGATCTCCTCCCACCCCAGCAACCACTACACCCCAAATAACTGGGTGCTGCCCTAACAGGATATCATATGAACTCCAATCCGGCAATGGTTCCTCCCATAGCCAGAGCCCAGGAATCAAAAGAGAGACATGAAACTGGTCTCCCTCACGGCAGAATCTAATAACCCATGTGAGGACCTTTATTGTATGTCCCCTTAACTTTAGGCTGTGCCGACATCGAGGTTTTGGTTCTCAAAAGAAGCCATAATTGTTCTAATGAATTGAAGTTGAAGCTGCCACCTGGTCATTTCACGCTCCTCATGCTACTGAATCAACAGATAAAGAAAGGGGTTACTGTGTGCGCTGGGATGATTGATCCCAGTTACCCGAGGGAAATTGGATTGCTGCTATGAAAGGAGAGAAGAGAGACTATGCCTGGAATTCAGGGATTTTTCCAGAGCCAAGTAAAGATGAATGGAAAATTAAGCAACGTGCCACAGGTAAAATCACAATAGATTCAGACCCTTCAGAAATAAACGCTTGGGTTACCTCACTACGTAAAAAAAAAAACTCCATCCACATGAGCCAATAGATAAGGGCAAATGAAACCCACGGAAAAAAAAGTAGGAAAATGAAATTATTATGCAAAAAGAATCTCGGTACAGACCTTATACCTTTCACAAAATTAACTCAAAATAGATTATAGACCTCATCCTAAACAAAGGCTGCGTGTGGTGGCTCATGCCTGTAATCCTAGCACTTTGGGAGGCCGAGGCAGGTGGATTGCCCAAGCTCAGGAATTTGAGACCAACCTGGGCAACATGGTAAAACCCTGTCTCTACTAAAATACAAAAAAAATTAGCCAGGCGTGGCGGTGTGCGCCTGTAATCCCAGCTAGTCAGGAGGCTGAGGCAGGAGAATCACTTGTACCTGGGATGTGGAGGTTACAGCGAGCTGAGATCGAGCCATTGCACTCCAGCCTGGGCAACAGAGCAAGACTCCATCTCAAGAGCAAAGCAAAACAAAACAAAACCAAAAACCCCACGAAACACAGCTTCTAGAAGATAATGTAGGGGGAAATACCGAGACCTCAGGCTTGGCAATGAGTTTGTAAATACACCATCATAATGATCCATGAAATGAAATATTGTTAAGTCAGACTTCACTAAAATTAGAAGCGTTTGTTTGTCAAAGACATTTGTCGATAGAATGAAAAGACAGGCAATGGATCAGGAGAAAATGTTTGCAAAACACATACATGGCAAAGGGCTTGCATGTAATGTATACACTTAAAACTCAACAATTAAAAAGTAACCTTGTTAAAAATGGGGAAAATATCTGAACAGACCCCTCAGTAAAGAAGATACACAGATGACAAGTAAGTATATAAAAGATGCCTCCAGACTTTGAGGCTTCAGTGAGCCATGATTATACCATTGCACTGAAGCCCGGGTGACCGAAACCGTGTCTCCAAAAAACAAACACACAAACAAAAAGCCAAAAAAACAAAAAACAAACAAACAAAGATGCTTAATCAATAACATAGGTCATCAGGGACTTGCAAACTAAAGCAGTGAAATATCACTACATACCTATTAGAATGGCCACAAGCTTTTAAAATGACATCAAATGCTGGTGAGGATGTGGAGAAAAAGGAACTCTCATTCATTGTTGTGGGAATGCAGAATGGTACAGACCTTGGAAAGATACAGCAGTTTCTTACAGAACTAAATGTTGTCTTAATATAAAATCTGGCAATCATGCTCCTAGGCATTTACTCAAATGAGTTGAAAAATATGTCCACACAAAACCTGCATACAAATGTTATCAGCTTTATTCATAAGTACCAAAAACTGCCCTTCAGTAGGCTAGTGGGTAAACAAACTGTGGTACATCCAGAAAATAAAATATGATGCGGTCATAAGAAGAAACGAGGTATGAAGCCATGAAGACATGGCAGAACTTTAAATTCCTATCACTAAGTAAAAGAAGCCGGTCTGAAAAGACCACACCTTGTAGGAGTCCAACTACATGACAGTCTGTAAAAGACAAAACTGCGGAGCTGATAAAAAGAGCGGTGGCTTCTAGAGGTTGGGAGAAGGAGCGAAAAAACAGGCAGCGCACAGGGGAGTTTTAAGGCAGTGAAGTTATTCCACGTGGTACCGTCATGAAGGACACATGACATTCCTCAAAACCCACAGAAATGTTCAACACCAAGAGTGAGCCCTACTGTAACGTATGGACTTTAGTTAAGAATTATAATGTACCAATGTGGTTTATTAATTGGAACAAATGTACCAAACTGATGCAAAATGTTAATAATAAGAGAAAATGCGTGTGTAGAGAGGGGAGTGTGTAATGTGAGAATTTTCTGCATACGGTTCAATTTTTCTATAAGTCTAAAATTGTTGCTTTAAAATAGTCTATTGGCTGGGTGCGATGCCTCACACCTGCACTTTGGGAGGCTGAGGCGGGTGGATCATCTGGGGTCAGGAGTTCAAGACCAACCTGGCCAACATAGTGAAACCCCGTCCCTACGGAAAACACAAAACATTAGCCAGGCGTGGTGGTGCACGCCTGTAGTCGCAGCTACTCAGGAGCCTGAGGTAGGAGAATTGCTCGAACCTGAGAGGCGGAGGTTGCAGTGAGCCAAGATTGAGCCACTGCAGTCCAGCCTGGGTGACAGAGCAAGAGTCGGTCTCAAAAAAAAAGAGGCTATTAATTTAAAGTAATGAATAATGCATCAGTAGGCTGTAGAAAAAGTCTCAAATCTGATGAAAACTATAAACTATGGATTCAAAAAACTCAACACAACTGAAGCACAAGAAACACAAACAAAATAAACCATAGTATATTATAAATTGTTTAAAACCAATAATAAAAAGAGAACCCAAAAAGCCGTCAGAAAACACACATAATGTGCAAAGGAACAAATTAGAATCACAGTCAACTCCTCGTCAGAAATAATGCAAGGCAGAAGGCAGCTGACCCACATTTTTAAAGCACAGACAGAAAAACGTTGTCAACCTAGAATTCCAACCTAGCAAAAATATCTTTCAGAAGCAAAGTAAAGATTTTTTAAAAGTATAGAAGTTGAAGGAATTATCCCCAGCAGACCTGCTCTATAAAATTGGTGAATATATATAAAATATATTTTTAATTATATATATATATGTACTTTTTTGAGACATAGTCTCACTCTGTCACCCAGGCTGGCGTGCGTACGCCACCATGCCAGGCTAGTTTTTACATTTTTAGCAGAAGCAGGGTTTCACCACGTTGGCCAGGCTGGTCTCAAACTTCTGACCTCAAGGGATCCACCCACCTCGCCCTCCCAAAGTGCTGGGATTACAGGCGTGAGCCACCATGCCTGGCCGCCTTTCAATATTTTTAACGCACATATAATCATATACAAACATAGGTACAGAGACATATTTGGCCTTTTGGGTCACTGTTTGACAGCATGTAATAATTTCATCACTTTTCTGAATATTGCTTTTCTCATTCATAGGACCTGATGGACAGCCCTTGATGTCAATGTTTTCATAGATATACAATACTCTATGATGCATATATTCCATAAACTACTTAGTTCCTATTTTAAAAGGACCTTATTGAGGTCATCTGTGGCCTAGAGATAAGGTACGGGACGTATACGGCCATAGCGTAGCAGCTTTGCATTTTCTTCCTTGTTGGTTATGTGTGTGTTTGTACATATTATTTTCCTCTGCTCTTTCCCCCTATTGTTTTATGTAATCATCAATGATGGTGGTTAACTTTACAATGTAGCTTTTAGATTTAGAACATTTGGGTGGAATTTTGCTTGGATTGAAGTGGGACTTTACGTCACACTGAGATGGATACAGCAACTAATGGAACTTTCATTTCACCTTTCTGGATGAGAGTGACACCGTTGGTACAAATTATGGCTGCGTCTTATCAGAAATAAGCGTGAAGTTGTTTTTTGTGGCAGTGCAAATACCAGTAAAGGGAATCAATGGAAGTGAGTGGCAGGACTGTGCCTCCCGTTTACCTTAGTTTCTCAACTAATTTTCTACATTCTGTTCCGTAACGCCGGGGCTAACCCTACGTTGCTCAGTCTAGTTTGTGTTGCTGTAACAGACTATCTGAGACTGGGCAATTCATAATGAACAGAAATTCATTCTCTTACCGTTATGGAGGCCAGGGGGTCCCAGCTCAAGGCAACAGCATTTGGCAAGGGTCCTGTTGCTGCCGTTGAGTGAGAGAGGGGAGACGGACGGACGGACGGGCAGGGCCGGGAGGCAGGGCACACACACCAGGGTCAAGCTTGCCTTTCACGACAGCGTCAATTCCAGCCTTGAGGTCAGAGTCCTCATGGCCTGATCATCCTCAAAGCGGCCACTTCTTAACACTGTCACACTGGCTTCAGTTTTGTAGAAATTTTGGAGGGGACAAACAAACCACAGCACTCTGCAAACGACACTTGCCAGAGAGCTGGCTCCTTGTTACTTGCATTTCCCTGGATAGCAGGCTTCTCGGTAGGTTCTGCTGACGAGAGCTCCTAGGAGTCTGAAAGATCTTTCATCTTTCAGATGAGGAGCGACTTCCTCCTGTTTCCCTGTGTCTGTCAGTTTGCTCCGGTCCCAGCTGAGTCCCCTCCACTTCCCCGGCTCATGCTGAGCAGACCTGCAAGGAACCCTGCTCTGAGCACTGCTTGCCTTAGATTCTGGTGACTTTACCTCTCTTCTTTGCACCACCATCCCCAGCCATGGAGTGGCAGCTGCTTTAGTTCCTTAATCTCTGGGTCGTTTAGCCTCCCATTTTGCCCTTCCAGCCTTCCAACACCTACGTAGCCAATTCATCCGGTTAATTCCCTCTGTTTGAATGACCGGTGCCGTTTTACTCCTGCCTGGGCCCTGACTGACACAAATCCCGTCTCAGCATGAGTCTTAGAGTCTGAGTAACATAAACCTGCCTTACACATCTGACATCAGAACCTCAGTTAGGGACCTAAAAATCAGTTAGCGTAGCCCTCCAGTCTACAGATAGTGAAGAGAGAGCGCGCATGCGATCCGCGTAACAGACAGCTCATGCCTTCCGAGCACCGCACCGACTGCCGTGGGATTGCTTTGCTGAGTACTTACTGAACATCAGCTACCACCCGGCAGTTACGTTCACACAGAGAATGTGAGTGTAGAAGCTCTGTCACCCCTGCCTGCCTTCAAGGTGCTTTTCACAGGCGAGGTCAATATCCTCCAACGTGGGACAGGTGCATGATAGTTACGTGCAAAATAATTTGGGAGGGAGAAGAAGAAAAGACTTAAAATTGCTCTTCCCTGCACTCACTCTCAGCACTCACCACCACTTGTACACTATGCATTTGTTCACTGCAGCTAAAACGTGAACTCCACGAAGGGGCGTGTCCCATCTGTTCATTCACTAAATAATTCCCAGTACCGAGCAGAGTGACCAACACAGGGTAGGTACTGAATACAAATTTTCAAATGAATGAATGAAGTTATCAAACAAGTGAACAAAAAGATACGCTTGAAGAGGCTTTGTATAATATTAATAACGTATCAATAAAGTGTGGACAATTTAAATAACAATATAGGATAGATTGCTTAACCTTTGGAAATATTTTGAGCCATACATCCATTAAAAATAAAACTCTGAGTGGCTCTTGTCTGTAATCCCAGCCTGTGCGAGGCTGAAACAGGTGGATCCCTTGAACCCCAGAGTTTAAGATCAGCCTGGGCAACATGGTGAAACTCTGACTCTACAAAAAAATTTTAAAAATTATCCTGGCATAGTGGCATGCACGCGTCGTCCCAGCTACTCCAGTTACTCAGAAGGCTGAGGTGGGAAAATCACTTGAGCCTGGAATGTCAAAGCTGCAGTGAGCCGTGACTGAGCCACCGCACTCCAGCCTAGGCAACAGAGTGAGACTCTGTCTCAAAAATGAATAAACAAACTCTAACAGTGCGCTTGTGTACATAAAGTTGTTCATGATGTAACATTTTCTTTTTTTTTGAAACAGGGTCTTGCTCTGTAGCCCAGGCTAGAGTGCAGTAGTGCCATCTCGACTCACTGCAATCTCTGCCTCCTGGGCTTGAGCAGTTCTCGTGCCTCAGCCTCCTGCGTAGCTGGGACTACAGGCACATGCCACCATGCCTGGCTGATTTTTGCATGTTTTGGTAGAGACAATGTTTCACCGTTTTTCCCTGGCTGGTCTGGAACTCATGAGCTCAAGTGCTCTGCCTGTCTTGGCCTCCCAGAACGTCAGGGTTACAGGTGCGGGCGACTGTCCCAGAACGTCAGGGTTACAGGTGCGGGCGACTGTCCCAGAACGTCAGGGTTACAGGTGTGGGCGACTGTGCCCAGCTGAGGTACATTATTAAATAAATAAAAGAAACTCAAAACAAAAGTTTGCTGTCCAACGTTCATCCCTGCCTTCTGAATGTCTTTCCTTAGAAACTTGTTTCTAAGGACCGTCTCTTTCCATCTTCAGCACGTGGCTTTCAGGGGTTTCAGCTCCTCGGGACTGTCTCCTCGTATAGCCAGTCAGCACATCCCATCCAGCTGGCCACATCTGCGGCCACGGCACCCAGTTACAAAAAATAAGATTGTGACCGGGCGCAGTGTCTCATGTCTGTAATCCCAGCACTTTGGGAGGCTGAGGCAGGCAGATCACCTGAGGTCAGGAGTTCGAGACCAGCCTGGCCAACATGGTGAAACCCCATCTCTACTAAAAGTTCAAAAAGTAACCCGGCATGGTGGTGCGCGCCTGTAATCCCAGCTGCTTGGGAGGCTGAGGCAGGAGAATCCCTTGAACACAAGAGGTGGCAGTCGCAGTGAGCCAAGATCGTGCCACTGCACTCCAGCCTGGGCAACAAGAGCAAGACTCCATCTCCAAAAAAAAAAAAGATCATAAGAGAGTTTCCTGAGGCTTCTGTAAAAAAGAAAATTTTATTTTCTTCTTAATGAGCCTCTCAGTAAGACCCTTTCTCTTGCCCCGAGTGGTACAGCATGATGACAGGCCACTTTGCGGCCACGTGTGGTGGGGGATGGGGACCACTTTGCTGCCACGTGTGGTGGGGGATGGGGACATGGACCCTACAGCTCAGAGAGCAGAGTGAAGAGAAAGACCCCAACATATGCAAACACTTATTCAAGTCTCCCAGAAGGAAATCTGCTCTGGAGCTTCAGTTTGGTAAGCTTACGCATTCTATTATCGCTTAGGTCCAGATGACTTGGGTTTTCTGTCATTTGGGATTAAAGGAGTCTGGACTATATGCAAAGCATGATTCCAACTTTGTTTTCTGAACATATTTTAAATATACAATCGAAATTTTAGAAGAATCATCAAAACCCACTATTTTCACCTACCAATCGTCCCCTCAATGTCTCCAAACAGGCGTTTTTGCTTTCCTTCCTCCAAGAAACAGCTGTGATAGCCAGTGAGATTCATTTATACAGGAATGGAGAGACAGTTTCCAGATAAACCCTGCAGGAGCTCACAGCGGTCTGTGGCAGCACGGTTGTGGTGGATGGGTGTGAGAGAGTGACGGGGAGTGTGTGTGAGCGTGCAGAAAAGGCCAGAAAGAATGTGGAGGAAAAGGTTCACAGTGGTTGTCTCTGGTTAGTGTATTGCTTTTTTTTTTCTTTTTACTTATTTGTATTTTCTTAACTTTCTAGAATAAACTTGTATATGATATCAACATAATTTTAATCTGAACCCGAGATGATACAGCACTTGGAGTTCCTAATTCTGTTTGCTTAAGATGCAAATTCTTGGAAGTTACAACATGACACAGACTGGGGGCTTTTGGTAAATAGACTGAACAAAGCAAGAACCCAGACTCTAATTCCAGGTTTTCTGTTCCACTCTAGCTTCCGACTTTACGCCTAATTTTTAATCATGTGAACATCTGAGCACACCAGAAAGAATAAGAAGAACCACAGAGAAAGAAGGCTCCTCTAGAAGAATGACAATATTTTCTATATCAGAAATAGGAGCGTGGGACCTCACTAGTCCTACGGCACTTGCTAAAGACCCTCCACCCGAGGGCTGTCCCAAACTATCTGCGGTTATGCTGCACAAGCTTCCTGGCCTTGGCCCCGTGTTTGGGGTGTGCCAGGAGACAGTGAGGGGTTCCAAGGGAAGGCCGGAGGTGCTGGGGGATCTCAGGCATCACAGGAAACAATGACAACGCGGATGTGCAGAAATCAATAAGCTGAGACTCACTCAGGAGGCTCTGAGAAGCCGTCGGTGCCTGTGGACCAGGCTGAACATCTGTCAGGCAAACAAAAAGGAAACTGAGAAGAACAAAGGGGAGAGGGATTGTTTTCAGCCAAGCTCTTCCTCAGGCTCAGCAGGTGACGTCCAAGCGGCTTGGCCTGCCTTCCTTCAGACACTGAAAGTCCACGGACAGCGTGCTGCCCAGAAAACCCCAAAGCAGCCACGCCGGCAGAAAAGAAGGAAGAAAACAAAGTGCAGATGGGAAATCCAGGCAGAGCCACACCGTGGTGATGTCAGAACGTCCCACACGCTCACCAATTCCGCAGAACCATTTGTCTGCGTGGCAGAACCATGGACCTCCAAGAGGCTTGTAAGTCCAGTTAACGGAACTCTTATTCCACCTGTTTTCTCTCCTTAAGGCCAGAAGTTGGGGAAAAGGAGGAAAGTGGAGGAGCCATGGGTCTTTGCAAAACGAACAGAGCTCAGAGAGAGCCAGCGCCCAGGCCCAGGGCACAGCGATTAGTAGCAAAAACAGCCCACAGTGGGGAAGCCCACGCCGTGCTACGTGCCAGCTTCTCCTGTGGCCTTTAGTCCTCACCCAGCTGCTATGAGGTGGAATTCTGCTATTATCAAGACCTCTGTGCACACTAGAGACACAAGGTGTCCCCTGGGATTGGGAGTGCGGATGCCACACGTCTTCCCTGTTCAACAGATGGCAAGATTGAGTCACGAAGCAGCTGAGGAGTTCGCCCAGGTTCCCACAGCTGGTGTGTGCCTAGGTCATATGGCATTGCAAACCTACCAGGAAAATAAAAATCACCAAATAACACCCATTAGGTGGCTTGGGGGTCAAGTCTTCATGGGTTAGGGTTAGACATACATGTCACCATGATTTTTAAATATGTCCACAAATTCTTTGACATTCCTCCCTTCGAAAGGTAAAGCCTAATTCCTCTCCCCTTAAGTGTGGCTTCACAACTCACTTCTTACAGATAGAACATGAGCAATGAAGAGATGTCACTTGTCATAAGAAAGCGTGTGTACCCCTGCTCACTTTCCTGGGTCACTTGCTTTGGGGGAACCCAGCTGCCATGTTGTGAAGGTGCTCAAGCAGCACGATGGAGAGTCCCTGTGGTGAGGAGCTGAGACCCCCCCACCCAACAGCCAACAGCAACTGGCCAGGCATGGGATTCAGCCATTTTAGAAGCGGATCTTCCCACCAAGTCAAGATCAAGGTCAAGTCTGCAGACGACGTCAGCATCAGCTTCATGGCAATGTCCTAAGACACCCCGAGCTGGAACCAGCCAGCGAAGCTACACTTGCAGACTGGTTTACAGGTTAACCATCTATTGATCAAACCATTTAATTTGAGGGGTGATCTGTCATGCATCCATAGATAACCAAGACATCCACCTTTATCTACCTTATCCCTATTATGAGACGCCACGATTGCCCAAGGCTGAAATCTAACGTAAATGCCCTCTCCCTTTCGGTGAAACGGGGCTCGCAGGCATCGTGGAATGACAAGGTGGTTCCCCAGTCTCTGCTGCTGTCCCAGGGCACAGCTAGACTGACTTTCTCAGCCCCCTTGCCGTGGGGGCAATGGGACTGAGGTATGGCTAGTGGAATACAGGCCAAAATGGTTAGACTGCTTCCAAGCCTGACTAATTAAACCTTCTGAGAATGTGCCCCAGAATTCACACGTTGAGGCCCTATCTCCCAGTGTGACCATGTTTGGAGATAGGGCTTTTAGGAGGTAACGTTAAATGAGGTCATAAGAATCAGGCCCTGAGCCAACAGGATTGGTGGCCTTACAAGGAGAGGAAGAGAGCTCTTTCTCAGGACACAGTAAGAAGGCAGCCATCTGCAACCCAAGGAGAGACGCTTCCCCAGCGCCTGACCCTGTGACACCTTGATCTCAGACTTCCAGCCTCCAGAACTGGGAGAAAACAAATTCCTGTTGTTTAAATCACCCAGTCTATGGCATTTTGTTATGGCAGCCTGAGCAAACTAAGGCAGATTCTCCGTGTTCCCTCTTTTCCAATCTGCCTGCTGGATATTGAGACTCAGGACAACCTTGGAAATCACACCCGGAATGTGGCAGAAACCTCCGTCAGCTTGGGTGCCGGAATGTCTACATGGAGCAGAGACCTACCACACCACTGCTGTAACCACCCACCAGGAACACCTATCACGAGCTTCACAAGAAAGAAACTTCTTTCATGTTTTGCCACTGAAATGTCAGGTTTGTTCGTTACGGCAGCTAGTATTCTGTAACTAACACACATTATATTCATTGTGTTAATTGTATCAGAGTTTCTTTGCGTGTATGGTAGCCTTAGGGAATCCCTATTTTATTAATTTATTTTACAGTCTGTTGTTTCAACTCCTGCAGACTGACTCAGAAAACAATGCTATACCACTGCGGTGGGTGAGGCCCAGTTTCCTGTTCAGGATGATGCGTTCCAGTGCCTACATGAGCCCAGGGCTGGCTCTAATGGATGCCATCAGATGACTCTTATTCACAGGGTGGGAAATCTTCACTCTTCAGTGAAATCTTTGCATGCCGGCTGAGAGGCAAGGCACATGCAGGTTCTCCAATGATGCCCAGGTGACTTTCTAGCAGTGCTGGAATAGTAGGCATTCTGGTGATGCTTGCTGTGCTTTCTCCCTTTTTCTGAAAGATGTTAATCTACATCCAGGACACATTGACATACTGTCCAAAATTCCCAAGGAGAATAAAACTTTATCTCCCCTGTCATTGGGAAAGCCAAATTCTCCCATAGAACTCAGTGTAGTGTTTGCTTACACGGAATACAGTGGTTACCATTTCCTAATCCCTAACCTGCTGGTCGAAAATTCAGGTGTGTACGAATGCATTACTTGACTTACATGCCTCAGTTTTTTTTTTTTTTTTTGAGATAGAATTTCAGTCTGTCAGTCAGGCTGGAGTACGGTGGTACAATCCCAGCTCACTGCAACCTCCGCCTCCCAGGTTCAAGCAATTCTCCTTCCTCAGCCTCCTGAGTCGCTGAGATTACAGGTGTCTGCCACCATGCCCAGCTAATTTTTGTATTTTTAGTAAAGACAGGATTTTGCCATATTGGCCAGGCTGGTCTCAAACTCCTGACCTCAGGTGATCTGCCTGCCTTGGCCTCACAAAGTGCTGGGATGACAGGCCTGAGCCACTGCGCCCGGCCAGCTTTCTCATCTATACAGTGGACACAACGATAGTCCCCACCTCAAAGGAGTGTTGTGAAGGTTGGTTGGATAATGGGTCAATCATGGATGATAGTGACCAATGTACCACATCAGCAAGTCATGACTATTAACGTCACCGTGGTGACGGTGAAAGTGACTGCTACCACCTCTGCCAAGGCATAAAAGATCCCGGGCTCTGGGAAAAGTCCTGCATTTCATTCTGTTTTCTGGAGGAGCTCCCGGGACAGCCGTTTAACTTGGGCATCGGGTGCAGTTGGCCCAGGCCTTCTGGCAATTCTCTACCTGGCTACTGGTTCTACTGGCCACCTCAGACCTCTACTCTGTAACAGCACAGCCACCCTCTCCTGGCAGACGTGCCACTCACAAACAGGGCCCCAGGGGCCCAGAGGGGATAGGGTGCTTTAAGACTCACTTTCTCACCAGATGAGAGCTTTGAGTCCAGGTCAATGGGCTGTGCTGCAGGAACTTGTGGGGCTCCTTTGTCTGGAGTCATTCACCTGAGCAGCCTCCCTGGGCCCATGAAGGCATCACTCCATCACCCACCTTCGATTCCTAGCCCTGCTCTTAGTGCCTAATTCTAATGAGGACCAGGAGGTGGGGAGGAGAGCAGGGCGGGGAAGATGGTGGACATGTGAGGCCTGAGGCCCCAGGATCTCAGATTCCATGAAAGGCGGATTTGCAGCTGCTCCTGTTCCGCACACCTGCCAATCACCACATCCTGCAGATCTGCCTCCTAAACACCTGTCAATGTACCACCTCTCTCCACCACAACTCTCTTTTTAATATTTATGTATTTGTTTTGAGACAGGGTCTCACTCTGGTGCCCAGGCTGGAGTGCAATGGTGCCATCTTGGCTCACCACAACCTCCGTCTCCTGGGTTCAAGCAATTCTCCTGCCTCAGCCTCCCCAGTAGCTGGGACGACAGGTGCATGCCGCCACGCCCGGCTGGTCCCGAATTCCTGACCTCAAGTGATCCACCCAGCTTGGCCTCCCGAAGTGCTAGGATGACAGGTGTGAACCACCGTGCCTGGCCTCTTTTTCAGAACCCAGCCTTGGCTCTGACCTGATCTCTCTTCTTCCAGCTGTACTTGAACAACTGCTGGAATGATTGATCAAAATCACAAGTCTCGCCACTTGTCCCTCTAGTTAAAATGGTTGGTTGGCTTCCTGAAGCCTTCAAAATGAAGTCCAGGCCTCTCCATCTGCCCTCTCTTCATTCTTCTTTGCAAAATGCTACTGATCTTCCCACAGCTAGGGGAGCTTCCAGCTGCCACACCAAGGCCACGTGTGCTGCTGTGCATAGAGGCTGCCAGACCGCTGTTCCTGCCTGCTGCTTTTCCAGTCTCTCCTGCTGAGCCCCAGATGCTGGTGTGCCCAGGTTCTTCATGGCTCATCTCTCTTCCCCAGGAATTTCACCCAGACCCATGCTTAAAATTGACAACAATTCAGCACTTAAATGGCTGTTACCAGTCTATGAATCTGCCATTCACTTCCTCATTCATTTATTAAATAAATCACCAAAGATTTATTGGGTTTCTTGCATATCTGGAGAGAAAGGGTAGGAAAAGATGGCCACATATAAAGTATTGGATAGTCTCATGAAGAGATCAGAACAAGCACATAAACAGCAACAAAAAGACACTAAATGCCGTGAGCAAGATATAAACAAGATCGGTGGAAGTCGGGAGAAGGCAGAAGTTGCTTTGTCAGTAGTATCAGGAAAGGTTTCTTGAAGAGGGAATTTCAGTGACTCGACACGAATGTATTGGGCACACACTGAGTCTCAGGCACATAGGCATTTGGGAGGGACCCAAATGGGTGAATGGAATTTTGACTGTTGGAGGAACTAAGGAAAAATGAGGCGTGGAGGGTGAAAATGAGGTGTGGAGGGGCTGAGGGAATGGTACGGAAGGCAGCAGGCAGGGTTGGTTCTGTCTTCTGACAGCAGTGCCCGGGTCGGCCTCTCAAGGACGGCTGTGTCCTCTTCACATGATTGGAGAAAGCTGACCCTCACTCCCAGCTCCAGGGCTAGGCCCTCAGCCGCTTAAGTCAATCACTGTTTCCCACCTTCCTGATGAGCGCAGTTACTTCAAGGACAGGCTTGTAGCCCAGCCAGAGTCAATGGTGTTAGAGTCCACAAGAGCAAGTACACAAAGAAAACCAGATAAACGAAGGAAAACTTGGATCCCGGGACTAGACCAAGTCTCGCCTGAAGTCCTTTTACTGTTTAAGCCATTTCTCTTTGGGTTTTTCTGTTACCTGTCATCTGCAGTCCTGCAGACACAGTGAATAAAGATGTTGAGCCAGGAAAGCAGGAGAAGTCCAAGAAACTACAGATTTTTCTAGAAGTTAAGTAAGCAACAGGAGATAAATCTGCAAAGATAGATTTTTATCATTGTAATAACTCTTCAAATGTAATAATACTAGCAGTTATTATTTATAATGACCACTTACTGATGTTAGGTACCCTTTTAAGTTGTATATATTAGTTGGTTCACTTAGTCCAATGAAATGGACTCTACCATTATCCCTCCTTTTTTACAGATGTGGAAACTGAGGCATCAGATCGATTAAGTGACTCATCCGAGGTGACACCGTGAATGAATGACAAAGCCAAGATTCGAACGCTGTCCTCTTACTTCAGAGCCTGAACTGTTAAACATCATGCTATTGTTTGTAGTTTTCAGTGAACTGTAGCTGAGAGATCTGTAATCTTACAGGCTGTGGGGTCAGATTCAGCTTCTTCCACTTTCTAGCTACTGTGACTTCGGAAAAGAATGCAACCTCTCTGAGTCCCAGGTTCTCCATCTATGTGACAAAACAGAGTTGCTGTCCAAAATGAAATAATGCATTTAAAGAGCTCAGCGCCACGATGAGCACACAGGCTGGCTGCAGTGCCGGCTCCTGTTCCTGCCCCCCTGCTGTGCCAGCTCATTGTCCTGGATTCAGGGCCGGTCGGGTTAACATGAAGCTCCTTTCTTACCTTTGTTGACCTATAGTGGCGAACAAAACCCAGTTGCAGACCCAGGAGGAGCAAGAAGCACTTTCCTTTCATGTCTGCAGCCTTAAGTAATCCTCCTCCCAGAGTCTCCCAGAGAGGAGAGACTGTCAGCTGTGCCCCTCCCTTTAAGCCCACTGCTCTGTTTGGCTGTTGCTCTATATGGCAGGGGCTTTGTCTTCAAATGTGTCTGCTTTCAAGTTGAATACAACCATTGTCTGAGCCTGGGCCCTCCAGGAATTTACTGATGAGGGCAGGTTGGTGATGGCACAGAATTTCAGTGGAAAGTTTCCAGTTGGCTGGTTGTCAGCCGCGGAGATGGCCAGGGAGCTGACCGGGGCTGAAATTCCCAAACTGACCCTCAGGTTTTTTTTTGAGACGGAGTCTTGCTCTGTCCCCCAGGCTGGAGTGCAGTGGCGGGATCTCAGCTCACTGCAACCTCCACGTCCCAGGTTCAAACAATTCTCCTGCCTCAGCCTCCCAAGTCGCTGGGACTACACACGCCACCACACACCTGGCTAATTTTTGTCTATTTAGTAGAGATGGGGTTTCGCCATGTTAGCCAGGCTGGTTTCGAACTCCAGACCTTCGGTGATCTGCCCACCCCGGCCTCCCAAAGTGCTGGGATTACAGGTGTGAGCCCCCGCGCCCGGCTTAAACAGCCCCTCTTGTGAGGAAGGTCGTGGACACTGTCCCCTACCTAGTCTGAAGACCCTCTTGGACATGTGGAGGCCCAGGGCATGGCTCCAAGGCTGGGGAGTGCAGTTGGGGTACCCCACGGCCATCATGAGTGAACAGACTGAAGGGGTAGCAGAGCAGGCGGGACCCACTGCTTGGCTGCCACAGGGCCAGCGTGAGCAGGGCACCCCAGGGGAAACAGACTGCAGGCATTCTTCTGAATTTTTGTTCTCAGAGAATCTCTGAGATTTATAGAACAGTCGCAAAGACAGTACAGAGATTTCCCAGATGTTTCCCTGGTGTCAAAATTCTGTATAACCATGGAACACGTACCAAAACTAAAAATTAACATCGGTTCAGTGAGTCCATAGATGGTAATTAATAAACAAATAAATAAAATCAAAAGAAATAAAAATGAGTATAGACACATGTCAAAACTGAGAATGAACACCGGCATATGTACCAAAACTAAGAATGAACATTGGCACATACATCAAAACTAAGAGTTTAAGTTGACATTTGTATGAAAACTAAGAATTGACGTTAGCACATGTATCAAAACTAGCAGTTAACACAGCTGACGTTGGCACACCACCATTACTGAACTCCAGGCCTTATTCAGATTTCACCAGTTCTTCTGCCCCAGGACTCCTTCCTGGCATTTCATTGTTATGCCTTGCTGGGCATGCTGAGGAAAACACAGTTCCTCAGTCTTTTCTTGACTCTCCCGTGAACTGCGTTTGTCTGCTGTTTCCTCATGATTAGATTGAGGCTGTGGGCTTGGGGGAAGAATGTGAGGGGCCCTTCCCATGGCAGCAAGGTGACTCGGGAGATATTGGCCTTCCTCTCCTGGGTGAGGTGCGTCTGCACCCAGGCTTCTCCCCTGTAAGTAACCAGTTTTTCTACTTAACATTCGGTTCTTTGAAGTGAGCCACTAAATCCAGCCCACACTCAGGGGTGGGGTGGGGATGGAGCGAGGAAGGACCCACATGCATTGTTTGGAGTGCAGAGTCTTTGGAAAGCGAAAGATGTCGGTTTTGGGGTCCCCAGCTCACACCACTGCTTTAGAGAGAGTTTCCGTGAGGCTTGGGGCCCTTCTGTGTGCCCACGTTTCTTCAGAACAGCTAATTCTGAGCTTTGGAAGTCCTGATTTGAGCTCTGTAGTGCCACCAGAGAGCTAATGAGAGTCACAGAAGGTATGGCATGTAAAGCCAGCCCCCAACCACCCTGGAGGGTGTAACATACTGTGCGTGAGAAAGCCTGCTCTCCAGAGCACCTTTCCTGCTGGGCCAGGCTGGGAGAGGCCCTCAGCCCACTCCAGATCCCTCCCTGCTGGCGTTCCCCAAAATCTGTCCCAGACCATCAACCCCTCAGGAAGGTGGCCCTTCCCTACAAGGCCCAAAGACCCCTGCCCTTACACCTGAGGCCTTCCAGGAAGCCTCCCGGCCTGTGGGCCCTTGAGACCCAAAGTGGCCCTCATCACAAAAGGAAGTTTGTGTCCCGTTTGGTTTTCTGACTTAGCTTATCCCTCTGTTGTGGGACTGCAGTGCCCCTAAGACACAACCCTCCCTAATTAGGAATGCAGCTTCACACCCAGAGTGGGCTATCGGGTGGGGTGGGGGTCCTGGTGAGAGAGGGGTCTGAAACCCTTAACCAGGAGGGTTTTCTTCTGGCCTCTTGGTATTATAGCTGTCTCTTCAGTCACACACCCGTGCCCCTGCTGTTTCTGACTCTCCCTGCCCCAGTGGTTCTAGTTCTGGTCTCTGATGACTCCCCACTGTCCGCTCACTGATGGAGCCAGACGCCTCACTTCCTGCCTGCTGGTTCCTGGTGTCGCTTGGTCTTCTCAGGCACTTCCATGACCCAATCAACGAGTCTCGTCAACAACCATGTGATGTGAGCAGCTGAGGCTCAGAGATAAGAGATCACCTGTCCCATGTGGCATGGCCATGTAGCCCCAGTGATTATCTGCACAGGCAGGAGAGCTGGACCCATGCATTCACTCCACAAGCATTTACTGAACACCACTAAATGCCAGGCTCCCATCTACTAGATCAGAACAGAGAATGTCCAGCCCAAAAAGAACAAGTCCATAACCAACAGGCAGGCATTGGCAAAGCAGGACAGTACTGACCTCTCTGAGCAACTGTCATTTCCCAGAGCCAAAGGGAATGAGAGGCATGGCCCGCAGCCATCAGGGGAAGGAATTAGGGGCATGTTCCACAGCCATCAGGGGAAGGAAATGAGGGGCATGTCCCACAGCCATCAGGGGAAGGAAATGAGGGGCATGTTCTGCAGCCATCTGGGGAAGGAAAAGAGAGACAAGTCCCATAGCCATCAGGAGAAGGAATTAGGGGCATGTCCCACAGCCATCAGGGAGAGGAAATGAGGGGCATGTCCCACAGCCATCAGGGGAAGGAAATGAGAGGCATGTCCCACAGCCACCAGGAGAAGGAAGTGAGGGACATGTTCCTGCAGCCATCTAGGGAGGGAAAGGAGAGACAAGTCCCACAGCCATCAGGAGAAGGAAATGAGGGGCATGTCCCACAGCCATCAGGGGAAGGAAATGAGGGGCATGTCCCACAGCCATCAGGGGAAGGAAATGAGGGGCATGTTCTGCAGCCATCAGGGGAAGGGAATGAGGGGCATGTCTTGCAGCTGTCAGGGGAAGAAAATGAGAGGCATGTTCCTGCAGCCGTCAGGGGAAGGAAATGAAGGACATGTTCCTGCAGCCATCAGGGGAAGGGAATGAGGGGCATGTTCCTGCAGCCATCAGGGGAAGGGAATGAGGGGCATGTCCACCAGCTGTCAGGGGAAGGAAATGACAAGCATGTCCCATAGCCATCATAGGGAGGAAATGAGGGGCATGTCCCACAGCCACTAGGAGAAGGAAATGAGGGACATGTTCCTGCAGCCATCTGGGGAGGGAAAGGAGAGACAAGTCTCATAGCCATCATGGGGAGGAAATGAGGGGCATGTTCCTGCAGCCATCATGGGAAGGAAATGAGGGATATGTTCTGCAGCCATCAGGGGAAGGAAATGAGGGGCATATTCTGCAGCCATCAGGGGAAGGAAATGAGGGGCATGTCCCACAACCATCAGGGGAAGGAAATGAGGGATATGTTCTGCAGCCATCTGGAGATGGAAATGTGGGACATGTCCCACAGCCACCAGGAGAAGGAAATGAGGGGCATGTCCTGTAGCCATCAGGGGAAGGAAATGAGAGGCATGTTCCATAGCCATCAGAGAAAGGAAATGAGGGGCATTTCCTCCGTCTGTCAGGGGAAGGAAATGAGGGGCATGTCTTGCAGCCATCAGGGGAAGGAAATGAGGGACATGTTCCTGCAGCTATCTGGGGAGGGAAAGGAGAGACAAGTCCCACAGCCATCAGGAGAAGGAAATGAGGGACATGTCTCACAGCCACCAGGAGAAGGAAATGAGGGACATGTTCCTGCAGCCATCAGGAGAAGGAAATGAGGGGCATGTCCTGCAGCCATCAGGGGAAGGAAATGAGAGGCATGTCCCACAGCCATCAGGGGAAGGAAATGAGGGGCATGTTCTGCAGCTATCTGGGGAAGGAAAGGAGAGACAAGTCCCACAGCCATCAGGGGGAGGAAATGAGGGGCATGTCCACCAGCTGTCAGGAGAAGGAAATGAGGGACATGTTCTGCAGCCATCAGGGGAAGGAAGTGAGGGTCATGTCCTGCAGCCATCTGGGGAAGGAAATGTGGGTCACATCCTGCAGCCATCAGGGGAAGGGAATGAAGGGTTCATCCTGCAGCTGTCTGGAGAAGGAAATTAAATGCAAGTCCTGCAGCCACCTGGGAAGGGGAGTAGGAGTGAGTCCTAGGTCACCAAACAGTAGGCATCAAGTTGGTCCAGCTCCCTTCCAGTCTTCCAAGCAAGCCGCAGAAGCTGGTGTCCGACAGGCCTATGGAGTCTCCAGGGAGGAGCCCTGCTGACCTGGAAGGTGGCTTCCTGCCTGCAGAGTGGGAAACGAAGCCTGCCCTTCTCGGTCAGGCTCTCTGAGCACCTGCATCATGTACAAGAGCACCAGGGGAAAGCAGAGCAGGAGGCATGGAGACCAGCAAGGACGGGGGTAAGATTCTCTTCTGATCTCATGGTGCTTAACGGAAAAGCAAACACCTGGAAATTATTTTCTAACCCACATACACCACAGATCACACTGGCTTCTACAACTGTCTAGTTGGCGTGACTTCCTGAGATATGGCACCAATCTCACGACTCGCTGGAGAATATTCAAAGGGCCCCTGAAGGAGAAGGAGCAAGATCCTTTCTACTCTTACGCTGAAAAACTTTCCCTCACCCTCATTGCACCGTGTGTGTGAACATCTGATCACCAGGAACATGTGGCACTGGATTAAGTCCCAAGTGGTCAAATTCTTTAGTCAGTTTTTTCCCCTTTAAATGAATGAAGTCTATTAAAGAATCTGAAAAATAATAAACAGTTCTGGACATGTGGCCTGCGGAGGATGAAAGAAATGTTTCTTCCACTGGGGAGGGTTCTGTGGACTTTACCCTGAAATAAGAACATATCGAATATCTGGAAGGAGGACCCTAAGGCACAGTGGTTTGCACGTTGATGGCGGTTGTGTTATGATTTTTTCTGCTCGCTTTCTTTTGTTTCTGGAGGTTTGTGCACCTCTGTGGCTCTGGAATCAGTGAAAGAACACGTCTCTGGAGGTTCCAAGTCCCCCTCTAACCATCCTCAGCTTTATTGAGCTGGGACACAAAAGGACAAGGCCATGGGAGAAGGAGTGCGTCTGTGCACATTAACTTCTTGCCCACTGGAGGCCAAAAAGCAAAGTCTAGCCCCACACTGATGTGAGGAAGCCTAATTCCACCCACAAAGAGCCCACGGCCCGCTGACAGGTCAGGGAGGGGTTGTCTTGCTGTGCATACAGGATCTTGCCAGAGGCGTCCGGCTGAGCTTGCCTCTCTTCAGTGACGTGATCAGCCACCCGAGGATTCGGGGCAGGGTGCCAAGCCCTGCTGCCCCAGTTGGCTGACGCCTGACGTGTTCACGATGAGGCTGGAAGGCAGCCAACAAGGAGCACTTGGGGACGTAAGTCGTAAGAAAGCAGCATGCGTCTATCTTGACAGAACCGGAGCACTCTACTCTTCCCAGTCTCTTCAGGTTTAAAAGGATCTCTGCCCATCAAAGTCTTATCTGAAGTCTAGACTTTAGTCTAAACTTATATATAAATATTTTAAAGGTTTATTTAAAGTATAGATAAAGTATAACTGTAAGCCCATGGGGCCTGCGGCTGGAGAGTGGAATGGAAGGGAGACTCTCACCAATGAGAACAGCTCTGAGTCACAGAGTCCCACCAGAGCGGCTCTGAGCCCGCTCTCTAGACTGACGCAGCAGGAGGAGGCAATGCTGGAAGAGGAAAGGGGAGGAACGAGCTCCTCACTCAGTGGCAAAACCTCAATTCCGAAGGTGTCATTTGTACATCGATCAAAAAGAACAGGAAAAGGACACTGACTAGCTGCTTAAATTCAAGTTTCCTATGCTATGCCGCGCCAGAAAATATCCCAGGTGAATTAAAAGACTCACGTTTTAAAACCTAGTAAAAACAGAGAAGTAAATTTTATTAGTATAGTTGGAAGAAAGCCTTCAACCTATATTAATAAAATATAGAAGAAGCAAACCCAGGAGTCATAAAGGAAATAGCGGCAGACTTCATCACATACACACTTAGAACCACCCTATGAGAGAAGCCCACAGAAATGAAGTTTTTTCTGAACGGTGTCTACTGGAATAAAATATTTGCAAAGCATTTAAGAGGTTAACAATTAATATGAGTAATATGTAAATGAGTTATTCAAACTCATAAGAAAAAGAGAAAAATGGGCAAAAAAACAAACAGGCAATTCATAGAAGACGGACACGATACAAATATGGACATAAACACACACACATATTTATTTTCCAACCTCCTCCTCAACTGTTAGTAAGGGGAAAGCACGTGTGAGCCCCGTAAGTAAGTGTGCTCATCACTCACGGTAGCTGTGCCTGTCAAGTTCCTGCAGGCTGGACACCTTGCAGGCTGGGAAGCAGAAACCAAAAGCAGGCGCTTTGAGGGAGGAAAGGATGGAACAGGAATTGTGCCAAACGGGATAGCTAAGCATAGGTATCTAACAGGCTATAGGTGGAGCTATGAATATTCACAACGGGTGGATGCATGCATAGAAAGCAAATATGCATGAACGTCCACATTCAAATTGGGGTGAGCACTTACCATTTAAATGCACTAAAATCCGGCTTTATGTGTCAGAAGATGAGCCGAGGACACAGGCATCTGTGTGCAGCTGCTGTAAACCGGCCAGAGTCAGTCCACGGTCGGTCGTGGGCTCTTTCTTAGCAGGAAGGAATGCTGGTTCGTCATTGTGTCCAAACCGCAGAAGGGTAGTCTGGGAAGTCTTTTGAAAGGGCTTTGGCTTCTGCTTACCCCTCGGCGATTAGAGAGGGTGTGTCCAACCTCCCCATCCCATCAAGGCCTGGAACTCAGTTTTTAAAATTTCTCTGGGGCTCCCTTGGCTAAGAAAGAGTCCATTTAGTCAGCTCAAGGGCTTAGAATGTCATTTTTTTTTTCACCACAAACATTGAATTGGTGCATCGTGAACCATCACTCAGGAAAGACAGGGTTAGGTTCCCGTGAGCCCCAGGACACAGCTTTTTCATCAAACCGTCAATATATAACTTTGTTTTATATGTTTCTGACTGGTTGCTTAAGTTCAACAGTTTCCTATGCGATGCCACAGCAGAAAATATCCCAGATGAATTAAAAGACTCACTGTTTAAAACCTAGTGAAAACAGAGAAGTATGTTGTATTAGCACAGATTGAAGAAAACCTTTAACCTATGTTAATAAAACATAGAAGAAACAAACCCAGAAGTCATAAAGGAAAATAGTGGCAGACTTCGTCACATACACACTTAAAACCGCCATTAGGGTGCCATCTTGTAGAGTAAGTAACATTAAACTCGTGGCCAACAGCACCAGAACTCATGTCTGAATGAAGCTTGTCTAGAGCGTTTTTTTCCCCGAAAGGCACCTCACAGCCTTCTTGCTCTTAGGAGCACTAAGCAGCACTTCCACACGGTGCTTGACGCCATTTTAAACAGTGAAATCACCCACAAAAAGCATAAAAAATGTGAAAAAAAAGTGGCACTAAATAAACTGTGAAAAACACTTCCTCACAGGGTGAGCTGAAACCGGAAGGCAGAGCGTCACCTCATTCAGCTGCGGGCATGTGCCTTGAAGATACAAACTCTGCCCTTCTCTGTGCACCTGAAAGTGTTGATTTGAGGGTTATAAACAAACGGAAAGTAGGTCGATTTACAAATAAGAAATCCACAAATAACAAGCAAGGATCAACTAGAGAGAGAGGGAAAGACCCCATATGTGGAGGGAAAAATGTGAATATTTGCACCCCAAAGCTTGCCCGGAAGAACAATTTATTGTGCTTCTCCCGTAAACCATGTTTGCTTCTAACACTGGGGCAGAAACACTGACAGCACGTTGCTGCCTGAGAGGGGTCATTCTCATGCAGGAGTCAGATGATACTCAAGTGAACAAATAATTACAGGTTGTGCTTTTTCCAGGAACAAAATAATCAGGTTGCTCTGAAAAAGAATAAAGACTCACGCTAGCTGATATAACCCCACTGGAGATCCGAGGGAAGCCACTGCCAGCAGTGTGGAGATTGGAGGGGCCAGGCTGAAGGGGCCAGGCTGGAGGGGCCAGGCTGGAGGGGCCAGGCTTTGGGCCTAGTTGGTTCTGGGGAGGGTAGTGGGGCTGCATGTGAGTGGTTAGTGGAATTTTCGCTCTTGATAAAACTGTGGGGTATTTTTAAATAAAAATAATATATATTTACATAGCAGAGTGTCAATGAAAATATTTAAAATAACAAAAGCAAGGCATTCTCCAGTTTCTTTAAGGGTGGCCTCGTGGTCCTCATTGAGGTAACAGGGAGAACTTGTTAGCTGTCCGTTTCTCAGCTGGACACCTCAGCAGCCTCTGTACCACTGTCACTCTTACCAGCACTACCCTGGACCACTCCCTGCAGCAACCACGGTAACAGCTGGCTGTGTGGCTCCCTTCTCTGACTGTCCCGTGGTCTTGAGATGAAAGGTCACCAACCGGCAGACGCTCCCCAAGGCCCAGAAGGAGCTGCCTCTGCAAACCTTCCCCTCACTGCGCGTTCACGCCGCGTGGCCACACGCGCTCACTCTGCTCTGCTGCAGGCACGGCCTTCTCTGCTCCGCATTCCTGTCTGGCACCCTCTCCTGGGGGCCCTTCCCTGTCACTTCTGCTCTCCCCAAAACACTCAACAGATCATTGACTATTTACACGCAAGTGTCCAGGTACAGATTGGTGCTAGCCTCTGATCAGTCTTAATCAGCAGCCATAAAAAAGAACGAAATCCTGCCCTGTGCAGCGACATGGATGCAGCTGGAGGCCATTGTGCTGAGTGAACTAACTCAGAAACAGAAAATCAAACACCGCTCCTTCCCGCTTACAAATGGGACTAAACAACGGGTACACATGGACACAGAGACGGAAATAATAGACACTGAGGACTCCAAAAGTGAGGAGGGCGGGAGGGGAGCGAGCTCTGAAAAATTCCTTGTCAGTGACAACGTTCACAGTTTGGGTAATGGGTACATGAGAAGCCCAGTCCCCGCCAGCATGCAACATACTCATACGACACACGTGCACATGTACCCCCAATCCAAAATAAAATACAACTTTAAAAATATCTTAAACCAACGCAAACACATCTACATTTGATTGACTAACTCGTTCTGGAAGACTGTGGGCTCTGTCATTGTACTTTGGGGTTTACATCCAGGATAGAATCTTTCAATTTCTAGTTCAACACTTTTACTAAAGCGACATACTTTCACAAATTTGACAGTCTCAAACTGTTGCCAAAATTTTGCCCCCCAGACTCAGATTTCAGAATATTTCCGGATTCATGCATTCGTTACCTAAATTTTACATATACATTAACATCCTGGGAAGCATAGAGAACTTTTGGCTCAGTCATTTTCTCTTGAAACCAAGCCTGACGAGACAAAAATTTGAGTTCGAATCTAAAGTTTTAATTTGAAGGAAAGCTGGCAAAAAGGTTTTCTTAGCTCTAAGAATCTCTTATACTACGACTAAAACACTTGAACTGTGCAACCTTTTGAGCTGGGGCGGCCTCCACTCTACTTGTCCCAGCCACTGGCCCAGGGGCTGCCTCATCACCTGCATTCTGATGGCCAGTGAGCATCACTCTCATGCTCCTGCAGGTGCAGCGGGGGTTGTGGGTACTTTGCATCCTCAGTAAGAGAAATCTGTGTGTGAGCTGTGAAGGCAATGATCATTTAGACCTCTTCAATACCTTTCATTCTAAAAAGTCCTGAAGGAGGTGGGATCAGTTAAGCAAGAGAATACCTTCAGAACATAAAAGTTTAGATGTGTGAAACACTGAAGGAACCGGAGTGTGAGAGCTACGAATCATTTGTGAAGATGATTTATTGAATGTCTGTTATACACTTGATACCATGTAGATGCTGGGAATACACTTGTATATAGAACACATACTTTCTTCTCACATGGAGTTCATGATCTACTGACACACAGAGAAATCAAGGAACTGAAAACCTAATAAAATGCAAATTGGGGTAAATGTCATAAAGGAGACCAACAGGCTAGGCCACAGTCAACAATGGAGTAGGGAGCCTGTTCCTTCTTAAAAGGATGACTGGGAAGGTTGTTCTTAGGAGGTACAAGTGCCGACAAGTGAAAATGAAGAGCCGTGCATGAATCGCCATGCAAGGCTGAGACACCAAACTGGCCGAAGCCACTGAGAGAAAATAACTCCATAGGTTTAAGGGAAAATAACCAGGTCAGGGGAGTTAGAGGATGGTGGTCAATGGGAGAGGGGCATGAAGTGAGGGCGGAGAGGCGGCTGGGGGACGTGCACAGAGACCACACATGGGTTAACTACCTGCAGAGGAGACACACACACATACACACACAGAAAGCACACGTGGATGATCTATCTGGAGGGGACACACACACAGAGCTACATGTGGATGAGCCGTGTGGAGGGAACACACCCACAGGGACCGCACGTGGATAATCCATGTGGGTGAGCAACACAACACCGTGGAGAAACTGGTATGATTCCATGTGCTTTAAGAGGGTCACTCTGGCTGCATGATGCGATTGGGGGGGAATAGCCAGATGAATTTGTGCAGTGGCCATCGGAATGGCCCAGACCTGTGCAGACGGTAAGTTGGACGACAGTGGTTGGGTCTGAGATATGTGTCGTGGGTAGAACTGAGGAGACCCGTACTGGACTAGACGTAAGGAGCGAAAGGACGGCAGTTCAGGTCTAAAGTGTGAGCAACTGATGAAAGGGTATGGCGTGAGGAAGACTGCTGGATGAACAGATCCTGGGAAAAGCTGGACACCAGCAATTCAGTGTGCGACGCGTTTATACTGGAGGTGCATAGGAGAGTCTCAGTAGTGCTGTTTTGGTCTGGGATTCAGAGGATAGGTTTGGTCTAGAAACATACATTTAGGACTGATTAGCATACAGGTGGCATTTAGTGCCATGAGATCGGTTGAAAAGCTTAGGGAGAGAGTGGAAGGAGAAACGACCAACTGTGACTGAGCCTTGAGAAATGCCCACAACTAGAAGTCGGACAGAGAAAAAGAAAATGTACAGAAAACTGAGACGCAGCTAATGAAACAGGAGAAAACTTCAGAGAATGTGGCATCACCAAAGCTAAGAGAATAGACCGTTTCAATCAAGAGAATTATCATTCTATTTGGCCACAAGGAGATCACTGGTAGTGGGGACCAAAGCCAGATCAAAAAGCAGGAAAGGATGGGAAGAAGTGGGATCAGCATTTATAGACAACGTTTTCTGAGGTTTCACTACGAAAAGAATCAGAGTAAGGGTACGATAGCTAGAGGGTGATTAGGGAACAAGACAGGCTCTCTTATTTCTTTATAATGGGAGGTAATAGAGCATGTTAGTTACTAGTAAGGATGATCAAATACTAGTGAAAGATCAATAGCACACAACAGAAAGGAAAAGAAAGAAGGTCTAGACAATAATCCCATGAGAGGGAATGAGACCAAAACCTCCCGTGAAGGCTTTGGTTTCTGTTAGTAGGAGAGGCCTTCTCCAGTTTTCTCTGGATGGGATAAAGAGCAGAAAGTGCAGGTAGAATCATAGGTGTGGGAGTGAGAATATGAAAGAGGTCTATTATGATGTTATAATTTTTTTAGTAGACTATCAACCCACATAGACAGTACTTAAGTGAAATATGAAGCTGAAAAGATAGGCAGGGGTTATACTATCCAGGGCCTTATCTGCATGGTAAGGAGTGTTCCAGGTATTAGAAAGCTTTTAAAAATGAATGAAGGTTCAAGAATAGGAAAACAAATGATTCGTTATAAAAATTGTTTAAAACATGATTAGTCATTAGGGAAATACAAATTAAAATCACAATGTAATATGACTGTACACCTAGCAAAATGGCTTTAATAAAAATCTGACAATGTCACATGTTGATGAGAGTGAAACAACAAGGATTGCTAACACTGACAGACAGACTTAGTATTATATGACAACTTTTAGATCAGCCATCATAAAAACACTTCAGGCCAGGCTCAGTGGCTCACACCTGTAATCCCAGCACTTTGGGAGGCCGAGGCGGGTGGATCACTTGAGGTCAGGAGTTCAAGACCAGCCTGGTCAACATGGTGAAACCCTGTCTCTACTAAAAATACAAAAATTAGCTGGGCAGGGTGGTGCACACCTGTGGTCCCAGCTACTTGAGAGGTTGAGACAAGAGAATCACTTGAACTTGGGAGGCAGAGATTGCAGTGAGCCAAGATCACAACACTACACTGCAGCCTGGGCGACAGGGCAAGATGCTGTCTAAAAATAAATAAATAAAACAAATAAAAACACTTCAACAAGAAATGCAAGCACACTTGAAATATATTAGAAAAATAGAAAGTTCCAGCAAATAATTAGTGGGTATTAAGAATAACTGAAAGAAAATTTTAGAACTGAGATATGCAATAACAGAAATGTTTTTAAAACTCAGTAGATGGACTCAACAGAAGAGTGGAGGGGACAGAGGAAACAATTGGTGAACAGGGAAATAAAACAATAGAAATTACCTAATGTGAACTGCAGAAAAAAATAAACAGAGGCTCAGAGACCTGTAGGATCACAATCAAAGGTCTAATATTTATGTTATTGGAGTCCCAGAGACAGGAGAAAGAGGGCATGATTTAAAACAAATAGGGGTAAATATTTTCTAAATTTGACAAAAGACGTAAATCTATAGATTCAAATGTTGAGTGAACTCCAAGTAGGGTAAACTCAAAGAAATCCATACCAAAGCATGCTATAACTAAACTTTTGAAAACTAAAGACAAACAAAAAAATATTGAAAGCAGTGAGAGAAATGACATTTACCTGCAAAGGAAAACAGTTTGAATGATATGGAATTTCTCATCAGAAACCAGGGAGCCAAAAGGAGGTAACAATAGTTTTCAAGTGCTCAGAGAAAAGAATTGTCAACCCAGGATTGCTCAGCCAGAGGAAATATAATGGTGAATGAAGGGGATACGAAGACATTTTCAGATGAAAGAACAGTAAGAGAATTTCTTGCCAGCAGACCTCCTCTAAAATAATGGCTGAGGGAAGTTTTCTAAACAGGTAAGAACCAATGAAGGAATCCTGGATCGTGTCAACCTGAAGGAAAAAAAAGGAGGCATAATTAATATAAGTAAGAGGGTTTACCTGGGCCAAGGCTGAGGACTGAAGCCCAGGAGACACATCCAAGTTGCCCTGATACATGCTCCAATTAGCAGTAGCTGCAAGTGGTTTTAAAAGGAGAAAGAAGTACAGTCCTTCTGTTATTTACCAAGAATTTACTTTGGTTCCTTAAAATAACAAAAGTTATCGATTGGCTTTACATTTTTCTTTGTATCACAAATTCCAGGAACATGAAGATTATGGATGAGGGTTACATCGTGCAACTTATAGTAACATTTTAGGTAATCTATCAGTTAGTCTGGAAACGATAAGAAAGGAAAAAAAATCAAAATATCTTTAAAAAATTGCTCCCAGGTATGGCTGCAGAGGACATGGCTGGAGTCCCAAGCTCTTGTCTCTCTGGGTCTGAGACATTTTCCATATCAGGCCAGGCATGGTGTCTCATGCCTATAATCCTAGCACTTTGGGAGGCTGAGGTGGGAGGGTTGCTTGAGGCCAGGAGTTCAAGACCACCCTGGGCAACACAGTAAGATCAAGATCCTGTCTCTACAAAAAAAAAGAAATAGAGAGAGAGAGAAGAAAAAGAAAGAAAGAAAGAAAGAAAAAGAGAAAGATTTAAAAATTAGTTGAAATGATGGCACATGCCTATAGTCCTGGTTATTCAGGAGGCTGAGGCAGGAGGACCTCTTGAGCCCAGGAGTTCACGTCTGCAGTAAGTTATGTTCATGCCACTGTACTCCACTACAGCATGGGTGACAGAGCAAAGCCATCTCTCTTAAAAAAAAATCATATCTCACATTCCTCAGACTGCTCTGAGACATGTTCTCAATCATTAGGAAGAAAGAAAGAACAATGAAAACAGTAAAAATATAGATAAATACATTTGCCTTCTCCTCTTGAATATTCTAAATTATGTTTGATAGTTGAAACAAAAATTATAACCCTAACTGATGTAAATACAAAGATGTAAATACACATAGAGGAAATATTTAAGACAATTACATTAACATATTAATATTAAAATTTATGATAATTAAATTATAAATGAGGAGGGTGAGGTGACATAAAGGAGGTCACCTTTTTTTTCCTGCTTTTCACGGAGCTGGTAAAATGCTGACACAGATAGACTGTGTTATGTGTAATAAGTAGAAAACCTATACCAAGAGATAAACTGGTGCAATACATAAATCAAAGTGGAATTGTAAAACAAAAATATTCAAGAAATTTACAGGAAGGTAGGAATAACAGAAAACAAAACAGAGAAAAACAGCAGAAAATTAAAAAGAAGATGGCAGCCAGGCTCGGTGGCTCACACCTGTAATCCTAGCACTTGGGAGGCCAAGGCAGGTGAATCACTTGAGGTCAGGAGTTCAAGACCAACGTGACCAACATGGTGAAACTCCATCTTTACTAAAAATACAAAAATTAGCCATGTATGGTGGGGCACACCTGTAATCCCAGCTACTCAGGAGGTGAAGGCAGGAGAATCGCTTGAACCCAGGATGCGGAGGTTACTGTGAGCTGAGATCGCCCCACTGCACTCCAGCCTGGGCAACACAGCAAGACTCCATCTCAAAAAAATAATAAAAAAGAAGATGGCAACTTAAGACCTAAAGTATTAACAATCTTATTAAATACAAATGCTCTAAATAAACCAATTAAAAGGAAGAGATTGGAAGAGCCAATCTCTTCCTTTTAATTAAAGCATGAGCCAAATATACACTGTTTATAACAACCTCATTTCAAATACAATGATATAGGCAGATTGAAAGTAAAAGGATGCTTGTGTCTGCCATTGGTGGAACTGTAGGCAGACCTGCCCAGTCCAGCCCCCGCCCACTGTGGCCCCCATTCCACCCTGGAGGGCTGAGCAGGGAGCTCAGACCACTGTGCAATCCAGAATCAGCCCATTGCCTGAGGCAACGGTGAGCTTCTGCCAGTAAAGAAGGATCAAGTATAGACCCAGCCACAATGGCTGCTGCTGGCTCTTGCCTGTAAGTGCCATCTACTGGAATGTAGATCAAACTGCACAGCCCAATATAAAATCTCCTCAAAGAAGTGCATAGGGGTTAGAAGTACAGCCAAAAGACCCCGTCCAGCATTTTCTACAGTGGCAACCCCTAGGGAGGGGTTAAAGAGAAAAGGAAAGAAAAATAATAATACTACTACAGGAAAAGAAAGAAAAAGAAAAAATCCTGCATGAAAATAATTACAAAAATTAAAAGTGCTAGCATCTCCACATGAGATGGAACCAGCACAAAAATTATGGCACCATGAAAAATCTGAATATAGTTATACCACCAAAGAATTGCACTGGCCCTCCAGCAACGGTCTCTAACCAAAATGGAAACTCAAAAATGACAGATAAAGAATTCAAACATGGATTGCAAGGAAGCTGAATGAAATCTAAGATAAGGTTGAAAATCAACACAAAGAAACTTCCAAAGCAATCCAGGAAATGAAGGAAGAAATAACATCTTCCAAAGAAATCAATCAGACCTTCTGGAATTGAAAACTCACTTAAGAATTTTAAAATACAATTGAAAGCTTTATCAATAGACTGGACCAAGCGGAAGAAAGAATTTCAGAGCTTGAAGACCAGTCTTTTGAACTAATTCAGTTGTACAAAAATAAATAAAAGAGAATTTTTAAAAATGAGCAACATCTTCAAGAACTATGAGATTATGCAAATAGACCAAACCTATAAATTATTGGCATTCCTGAGGGAGGATAAAAAGTAAACAATCTGGAAAATATATGTGAGGGAATCATTCAAGAAAATTTCCCTATTTTTGTTAGAGATGTAGACATGCTGATACGAGAAATCCAGAGAACACCTGTGAGAAACTATACAAAACAAATATCACCAAGGCATAGAGTCATAAGACTGTCCAACGTCGACATTAAAGAAAAAATCTTAAAGATAGCTACAGAAGAAAGTCAAATCACATACAATGAGAACACCATCAAGCTAACAGTGGACTTTTCAGCAGAAACCTCACAAGCCAGAAGAGACTGGGGGCCTATTTTCAGGATTCTTAAAGAAAAGAAAGTCCAACAAAGAATTTCATATCCCACCAAACTAAGCTAAAATAAATAAAATAGTTTCCCAACAAGCAAGTGCTAAGAGAATTCATTACCACTAAACCAACCTTACAGGAGATCCTTAAAGGAGGTCTAAACATGGAGGCAGGAGAATGATACTGGCTACCACAAAAGCATACTGACGTACATAGCCTACAGATCCTACAAAGTAGCCACACAATAGACACGGCAAAGAAACCAGCTAAGAACTTCACATGATAACAATCTCACATATTAATATTAATATTGAATGTAAATGGTCTAAACACCCCACTCAAAAGGCACAGAGTGGAAAGTTGAATAAAAAAACAAGACCCATCTGTCTGCCATCTTCAAGAGACTCATCTCGCATGTAACAACACCCATAGGATCAAAGTAAAGGGTTAGAGAAAGATCTACCAAGCAAACAGAAAACAAAAAAAGATTAGGGATCACTCTTCTTACATCAGATAAAGCAGACCTTAAGCCAACAACAGTAAAAAAGAACAAGGAAGGGTATTACGTAATGATAAAGGTTTCATTCAATGGGATTCATGAAACAAGTACTTCTAGACAGCCACACATTAATAGCCAGGGACTTCAACAGTGCACTAGCAGCATTAGACAGATCATAGAGGCAGAAAACTAACAAAGAAATTCTGGACTAAACACAACACTTGACCAATTGGCCCTAATAGACTTCTACGGAATACTCCGCTCATCAACCACAAAACATACGTTCTTTTCATCTTGCATACCAAACATACTGCAAGATCAACCATATTCTTGGCCATAAAGCAGGTCTCAATAAATTCAAAAAAATCAAAATTATACCAACCATACTCTCAGACCACAGTAGAATAAAAACAGAAACCAATACCAAGAAGACTGCTCAAAACCACACAACTGCATGGAAATTAAACAATTTCATCCTGAATGACTTTTGGGTAAACAATGAAATTAAGGCAAAATTTTAAAAAGTCTTTGAAATACAAACAGAGACACAACATACTAAAATCTCTGGGATGCAGCAAAAGCAGTGTTAAGAGGAACATTTGCAGTGCTAAATGTATACCTCAAAAATTTAGAAAGATCTCAAATTAATAATCTAACATGACACCTAGAGGAACTAGAAAAACAAGAATGAACTAACCCCAAAGCTAGCAGAAGAAAATAAATAACTAGAATCAGAGAAGAACTGAATGAAATTGAGACTGAAATATCCATACAAAGAATCAACTAAACCAAAAATTGGTTATTTGAAAGGATAAACAAGATAGATACACCACAAGCTAGGTTAACAAGGAAAAGGAGAGAAGATTCAAAGAGGCACAATCAGAAATAACGAAGGTGACATTACGGACAACCCCACAGAAATGCAAAAGATCCTCAGAGACCGTTATGAACACCTCTGGGTATATAAACTAGAAAATCTAGAAAAAAAACAGATAAAATCCTGGGAACACAAAATCTCTTAAGATTGAACCAGGAAGAAGTTGAAACCCTGAACTGACCAATATCAAGTTCCAAAATTGAATCCATAATATTAAAACCTATCAAACAAAAAAGCCCCAGAACAGGTGGATTCACAGCTGAATTCTACCAGATGTACAAAGAAGAGCTAGAACTGAAGCATTCTACTGAAACTATTCCCAAAAATAGAGGAGGAGGGACTTCTTTCTAATTCATTCTAGAAAGCTAGCATAACTCTGTTATCAAAACCTGGTAAAGACACAACAACAACAAAGAAAACTCGCAGGCCAAGATCCCTGATGAACATACATGCAAAAGTTCTCAACAAAATACTAGCACCCTGAATCCACAGCACATCAAAAAGTTAATTCACCGTGATTAATTAGGCTTTATTCCTGGGAGGCAAGGTTGGTTCAACACACACAAATCAATAAATTTGATTCATCACATAAACCAAATTAGAAACAAAAACCACACGCTCATCCCAATAGACACAGAAAAAGCTTTCAACAAAATCCAACATCCCTTCATGATAAAAACCCTCAAAAAGCTAGGTATCAAAGGAACACCCCTCAAAATAACAAGAGCTGTCTATGACAAACTCACAGCTAACATCACACTGAATAGCCAGAAAACTAGAAGCATTTCCCCTTGAGAACTGGAACAAGATAAGGTTGCTCGCTCTCACCACTCCGATTCAGCATAGTACCGGAAGTGCTAGCCAAAGCCGTCAGGCAAGAAAAAATAAAAGGCATACAACTATGAAAAAAAAGAAGTCAAATTATCTCTCTTTGCAGATGATATGTTTCTATACCTTGAAAACCCTAAATACTGCACCAAAAGGATCCTAGAATTGATAAACAATTTCAGTAAAGTTTCAGAATACAAAATCAATGTATAAGAATCAGTAGCATTTTTATACACCAATAACATACAAGCTGAGAATGAAATCAAGAACATGATCTCATTTACAATAGCCTAGATCACAAACGCATCAACACAAAGTCTAGAGCTAACATTATACTTAATGGTGAAAGACTATATGCTGGCCCCCTAAGATCACAGAACAAGGCAAGGATGTTCTGCTGTCACCCCTCTTACTCGACATAGTGCTGGAAGGTTTAGCCAGTGCAGTCCAGACAGAAAAGGGAATGAAAGAAATACAGATTGCAAAGGAAGACTAAAATTGTTCTTTTTAGCAGATAACAGGGTTGTCTACATAGAAAGTCCCAAGGAACCTACAAAAAGAAACTCCTAAAACTGGTAAATGAGTTCAGCAAGGACACAGATACAAAACAAACATACAAAAGTCAGTTATATTTCAGCCACAAACACATGGACCAAAAGTTGAAATACAACACCATTTACAATCACTCAAAAAATGGAAATAC
This sequence comes from Cacajao melanocephalus, assembly GCA_963573385.1. Taxonomy (NCBI): domain Eukaryota; kingdom Metazoa; phylum Chordata; class Mammalia; order Primates; family Pitheciidae; genus Cacajao; species Cacajao melanocephalus. The sequence continues at coordinate 43,108 of CAUYLG010049013.1, forward strand.
TTCGGTGTAAATCTATCAGGACACGTACAGGATTTGTGTGCTGTAACTACACAATACCTGTGAAAGAGACCAAAGAAGATCTAAATAAATGGTAGAGATCCATGTTCAAGGACTGGAAGACTGAATATAGTAAAAATGTCAAGTCACCCTAAATTGATGTACAGGCTTCACACAGTTGCTACAAAATCCCAGCAATATTTTCCTAGAGATGGACAAGATCATTCAAAAATTTATATAGAAAGATAAGGGAACTAAAATAGCTAAAACAATTTTGAAAAAGAATAAAGTTGAGAGCAATCAGTCTATCCAATTTCAAGGCATCTTACACATGACAGCGACTGAGACAGTGTATATTGGCAGAGGAGAGCTAATAAACTGCAGTGCGTCCACACTGTGGAATCCTACTTAGCATAAAAAGAAATTAACTACAGACACTTGCCACAACTTGGGTGGCTCTCAAGGGAATAACGCTGAGTGAAAAAAGCCAATCCCAAAAGGTTACACACTGTATTATTCCATTTATATAACAATCTAGAAATGACAAAATTATAGAAATAGAGAATAGATTAGTGGTTTCCAAGGTTTGAGGAAGTGGGAAGGAGGAAAGCAGGTGTGGTTATAAAAGGGATACATAGGGAATGCTTGCACTGATGGAAATTTTCTGTGTCTTGACTGTATTAATGTCAGAATCTGATTGCCAGGTGTTACCACTGGGGAGGAAGCATAAAGGATATATGGAATCTCTCTGTATTATGTTTTACAATTACATGTGAATCCACAATGACCTCAAAATAAAAAGTTTAATTTTTTACAAAAACAATATGCTGTGTGATTTAATTTCTGATGTTCTGGAAATGTCAAAATTAGAGGAACAGAAAACACATCAGTGGGCCAAGAGCTGGGGATTTAGGAGAGGGGGTGACTGCAAAAGCACAGAGGAAACGTTTGTGCATGAAGCAACTATTACGTATCTTCATTGTGGTGGTAGCTACCAACTGTATGCATTTGTCAAAACACACAGAACAGTACCTAAAAGAGTTTATTTCGTTGTCTGCAAATATTCGTATGTGAACTAAAAAGCAATGAATAATGTCAAAGGGGGAACTGGCAGGGTCACACTTGCGTATAAGGCAGATCACTCTCCTTTCTTTGTGGAGCATGGACGAGGGTAAGACCAGGAGATGTGGATATTACTGGAGTCTCCAGGCTTGGTACTAGGATCTCAACTACAAATCAAGGAGCAACGGATATAGGAAAGAGTCAGTGATTTTAACACTTCCTAGGGCTGTTCTAGGCCAGGAATAAAAGATGTGGTTCCTCCTAAGAAAGTGGGGCCTTTTCATAGGTGTCTATGTGGATAATCTCGTCCTGCCAACAAGCAGGCAAAGTGGTAACTTACACAAAGTGTGGAAAACTGACTTTTTGAGACATTGAAGGATAGGAACCCAGGACTAGTATTTTATAATTTTAGTTCATATTCAAGGATATTTAAACACCAAATAAAAGCAAATATTTTTAAATAAAATATTTGATCACAAATTTACTGGTGGGGGCTTGAGACGAGTAAGAAGTAATGGAGACACAGAATATGGAATGGACTTTGCCTCCCAAATTTACATTCCATGAAATTTTGTTCATGGTTTGTACTACACTCCGTCTCCCTCACTTCATCTTTGAAGAAATTATCTAGAAATGGTTCATCTTCTTGAAAATCGAGGCCTCAGAAAGAGAATCTCCTTGTGCTGTCCTGATGCCAGGACCTAGTGTTCGTCCTGGAGGAGGGCCAGAGGGGGAGGTCACTGGGGCACCAAAGCGGTATTTCCCAAGGATCTTCCCCAGAGTTAGGGGTTATTGGCATTGGCAAACTCCTGCTTCAGAATGAAAGTATTCCCAAGGATCAGTCTTTCACACAGAAGTCTTAGATAACCCTTTAGAGCGACCCCATGAATGAACACCAGTAGGATGGGAGGTAAGAGGCCGGGGTGAGGAAACTGTGAATCCAGAGTGCATAGGCAGAATGGCTTGCCGGGGGTGGACTTTGGACAGAGAACACTCAAACCTTCTGGGTCATAGGAAGTGGAGAGGAGTCAAAAAGCATAAAAGTGTGAAAAGAAGCATGTGCTTTGCAACTTCACCACAGGTTCTAGTAGCTGCCAAAAAGTGTCCCCAGGGAGTGATTTTCCCACAGCTTCTTTGCCCTCACAGATTGAGAACAATGTCTATTTATTATCCTAAATTTTCTTTTCACTTAAAAATCAGTATATATTAGTAAAAAAGAAAAACACCTGTAATCCTATCAGCAATATCATCCACTTTCAGTATTTTGATGTATTTATTTCTAGCCCATTTTCTATGTGTTTGTTGCTTGCTTGCACATGATTTTGTATTTCTGCAAAAAACCAAGCAAACCAAACATGCTGTTTTAAACTCAGTTTTAAAATTTAGTTGTGGTGACAAGGCACCATGTCGGAAAAGTGGTTCCATTGTATGATGTGTAGATCTGTGCTATAGCCTGTTCTCACGCTGCTGTAAGAACATACCTGAGACTGCATCATTTATAAAGGAAAGAGATTTGATTGACTTACAGTTCTGCAGGGCTGGGGAAGCCTCAGGAAACTTACAATCATGGTGGAAGGGGAGGCGAACACATCCTTCTTCACATGGCAGCAGCAAGGAGAATTGCAGAGCAAAGGGGGAGAGAGCCCTTATAAAACCATCAGATCTCGTGAGAACTCACTATCACGAGAACAGCACGAGCTTAACTGCCTCTTTGATTCAATTACCTCTGACCAAGCCCGTCCCACAATATATGGGGTTTATGGGAACTTGAGGATACAGCGAAACCATATCATTCCCACCTTGGGCTCCCAAAGTGTTGGGATTACAGGTGTGAGCCATCACATCCAGCCAAATTTTCCACACTTTTATGCTCTGCTTCCTCTTGAATGTTTTTTTGCTTGGAAATTTCTTCTGCCAGATACCCTAATCATCTCTCTCAAGTTCAAAGTTTCACAGATATCTAGGGCAGGGGCAAATTGCTGCCAGTCTCTTTGCATAGCAAGAGTGACCTTTACTTCAGTTCCCAGCAAGTTCCTCTTTTCCATCTGAGACCACCTCAGCCTGGACTTCATTGTTCATATCACTATCAGCATTTTGGTCAGAGTCAACAGACAAGACTCTACGAAGTTACAGACTTTCCCACATTTTGCTGTCTTCTGAGTCCTCTAAGTAAACTTTTCCACATTTTCTTGTCTTCTTCTGAGCCCTCCAAATGGTTCCAACCTCTGCCTGTTACACAGTTCCAAAGCCACTTTTACATTTTTGGGTATCTTACAGCAGCACCCCACTACCTGGTACCATTTACTGTATTATTCCATTCTCCAGCTGCTAATAAAGACATGCCTGAGATTGGGTAATTCATAAAGGAAAGAAGATTAATTGACTCAGAGTTCTGCAGGGCTGGGGAGGCCTCAGGAAACTTACAATCATGGTGGAAGGGGCAGCAAACACGTTCTTCTTCACATGGCGGCACCAAGGAGAAGTGCAGAGCGAAGAGGGGTGGGGGAAGCCCCTGACAAAACCAGCAGATCTCATTAGAACTCACTCACTGTCGGAACAGCATGAGGGTATCTTCCCCCATGATTCAATCACCTCCCACCGGGTCCCTCCTACAACATGTGGGAATTATGGGAACTACAATTCAAGATGAGATTTGGGTGGGGACACAGCCAAACCATATCGATCTGTAAATCTGAATTGCTGAAGCTTGAATAACTGCAAGATCTGGCTCTACCTGTGTGGTCATCATGTTGTGGATATTCCGAAACGGTTCTAAATTTAAATCATATTCAATATACACATTTTTAAAAGTATGTTATTAAATGTGATTTAGTATTTGTAACTTCACAAGTGTTCTCATATAAATCAGTTCATGGATTGAAAACCAACCCTTGATTGGTGAGCCCCGTTTGGGGGCCTGAAAATAAAGTCATCATATTATGTGAGATCATTTATAACATTTTGCACACAAAAAATTTTAACTGCAAAACAGAGGCAGAGTATGAGAAGTGTAGGTCCTGAATCTCAGAGTTATTTGCAGCAAAATGACCACAAGGGACCTTGGAGAGTGGCCAGGGGTTGGAGGCTCCAGGAAGGCCAAAAGGGTGTCAAGCCAGAAAGAGGAAGGTGGCCACATCAGGTCCCAGGAGGACACTGGTCAGCTGCAAAGCACTGCAGCCTGTCCTGTGGCTGCCACCAAGCTCAGAAAACAAATACTTAACATGGGAGATCAAGCTCCCACTGGGCTGGGAGGCCATGGTAGCCCCATCGCTCCTCACGTTTTAACAAAAATTATTTTTATCTCCTCCCATTGCCCACCCTATGTTTGGAAGGTTCTTCTTACAAAACTGCATTTAGTGACAATGGATTCTTCAAGAATCAGATATTTATGACTGCTAGCCAAAATTTTATTCACAAGAAACCACTGAATTGATTGAATTCATTATTTTAACAAATAATTCTTAAGTAATAATGGTAACCATGGAGCTAGAGCCAAGGGTGGAAAGATAGGGAGGTCCTTGTCCTCTAGGGAATAATAGGCTTGAATGGACATTTGGGTCAGAAGTTGCTCTCTGGCTTGCAAAGTGGGAGTTAGGTTTAGGAAATGGACAGAGAAAAAGAAGGCAGAGGACGGGATCAGAGACACTCGAGTCAAAACTTGAAGGATGAATACGAGTTTCCAGGCATGTGGGAGCTGGGGGTGGGTGTGGGGGTTAGGGTCCCGCAGAGAGAACAGCATGTGAGGTGTAATAGGAATAACTGTGATTCACTAAGGACGTACTCTGTTGGGCACTGGAACAGAGCTTCACAAATAATATCGCGTATACTCTTCACTGGGTGCCGACGAGGAAGGTACTATCATCCATTTTTGTCCCTAGGAAGCAAAGGTCTAGGGACTTCCAATAACTGCCTGAGGCCACGCAGAGATGGGGCGGGCCTGATTCTCTGTCTGTTGGATTCCAGAGCCGACAACCACTTCCGTATCTTTGGGCAACGATAAGCAACTTGCTTTGGCCGGAAAAGTGAGGGTCAGAGACCCCCTCCCATAGGCTGTAGCAGAGCACAGCGGCCTGAGCAGCATGGGACAAGCCGGACCTGCATTTCCGTCACTCACTCTGGCAGCCTGTGAGTGCACCCCCGACACGAGCCCATCCCAGGGACTGGCTGCACAGCTGTTCTGCAAATGTGAAGAAACTTAGCACATCTCAGTCCTTGCACGTTACTTCTTGGAAATGTCCAATTCTTGTTAGGTTTTCCAGCATATCACCCCTGGACTCCCGTTCTAACCTGATGTCTTATAGACATTCAGGGGTTCATTGGAAAACCCAGGATTTCTCTGAGGACCCGAGCCCATCCACCTGCCGTGTGAGCCCACCTCAGATGCATTCTGGAGGGAAAATCACGTAAATTCCCTTCCAATCTGCAACTCTTCTTAAAGTCTTCCTTAATGCAATCCTCTGGGACACACACTTGCCAGGGCTGTACCTCTCTAAAGGAAGGGAGAACCGCTGTGGCCTGGCCCAGGCCATTTGCCACACTTGCGTGTTTCTCCCATGGAAGCTGACTGTGGAATGTAGTTATGGAGGAAATTGAGATAAACAGGCTTTTCCTTTTCTGGACAATTATTTGAGATGAAATCTACGGCACACGGCAAGACACTTCGCTTCTGTCCAGAAACTGATGTCACTCGGGCAACTTGTGGTGGCCACATCAACTGAAGCCGGCAGTGACTGAAGCACATCCTGGGTGCAGCTGGGTACCCCCACCCCATCACTCTCATCCCGTTCCACCATTCCCAGGCCACAGGGGCAAGAGGATACTCTCAAAACTTAAAGATAGCTTTAGTTTCAGGAAAATATGGCAGAACAATATTTTATGCCTCACAATAATAGGTGGAATTCAGTTGCTCTTCAAGGTAGCATAAACGTGATGTACAAATAGGCTTACAAAGGCTTTCCCTAGATTGTGGATGATTGATTTGTGGTAGGCTATTAAGGGAAGTTCAGGATGGCCAGGCTATTTTGAGGCTGATGTCTTGGAGAACCCTTTCTCTCTTCTGCAAACCACTCCCGTGGCATCATCTCAGAGACAAGCTGCTGGCCTGTGCAGCCCACACCCTGACTCAGGGTGGTATTTTTCTCAAGTCCTCTCCTTTTAAGGCCATCAGGGATCTGAGCCCCCACGGGTAGGGAACAGGCCAGGCAGCTGGAGCGTGCGAGAGTCACCACTACGAATAGCTGGACTCTGAAGTTTCTAAAAAGGAACCTGGACCACCCGAGCCTCCCCAGAAGACGCCTCAGTCACATTTACCCTGCTGCTGCCACTGGTATCAGGCAGAGCCGTCTGCACATGCGGGAACATGAAGGGCGCTTTGCAAGACTTCAGCTGGTGGGTTAAATGTGGCTTACAGCTGTCGCTGAGGCACACTCCCCAAAATAGTCTCAACACAGCAGTAGGAAAGATGACACAGAGGTGACTGAGACTAATAGCAATACAGTATTACTATTATCCCTTGAATAAAGTACGTAAATCAAGGTGTTAACCATCAGTAGCATAGAAAAGACGGCGTTGAGTATAGGAACTTAGCTGCAAAAAGAATCACACAAACAAGAAAAAAGTACCTTCAGTTAACGGGCTACAAAATCCAGAAAACTCGTTCTTTGAGAAAGCAAGTGGTATTTATATTATTAACACAGAGCAGGGTAACAGGAGAGAATAGAACCCTGTTAAAAACAGGCAACGACAACAACAAAACAGACAACAACCCTCGAAGGAAAATGCATTGCCTTGAAGGAAAAACTGGAAAATTGGGCGAGGCTCACCAGTGGCCCGGCTGGGTGTCACGAACGCCTCGTCCTGGACTTGGTCATGCGTACCTCCAGGAAGGCGAATGGGACCTAGAGTGAGAGGCTCGAGTCCTGCCCGAGCTGAATCTGTGATTCTGTGATCTAAAGAAAGTTTGTGTCTATTTTTAGAAACTAAAGTTTATCTCATATTGACATAAACTCAAAAATCAATGATACTTTGAGATGTGTCGTAAGACAAAAAAGACTTCTCTTCCAGTACGTTGTTGTTTAACTGATACAAAGAGGTCTAGGCCAGGTGCGGTGGTTCACACCCCTTTGGGAGGCTGAAGGGGGTGGATCCCCAGAGCCCAGGAGTTTGAGGCCAGCCTGGGCAACATGGTGCAACTCTGTCTCTACAAAAAGGACAAAAAGTATCCAGGTATAGTGGGCCCACCTGTAGCTCCAGCTACTAAGGAGGCTGAGGTAAGAGGACCACTGAGTCCAGGGTCGTAGAGACTGCAGTGAGGCGCGATCACACCACTGCACTCTGTTGCCTGGGCAACAGAGGGAGACCTTGTCTCAAAAAAAGGGAGGAAGGAAGGAAGGAAGGAAGGAAGGAAGGAAGGAAGGAAGGGAGGGAGGGAAAGAAAGAGAAACAGGTCTAATTTGATTTGTTCATCTAAGCAATAAGATTTATATGAACATCAGTTGCTGTATTGATGATAAGTCAAATATAATCTAATCAAGCCTCTAAACTTAACTACAAATTTATAGGAAAAGATGGGACAGAAACTACAGGAATGCCATCAGTTATATCCAGAATGTGGAGGATTCTGCATGACAAACAGCTTGGATTCTTCAACATGTAAATTACAAGGAAATGAGAGAGAGAGAGAGAGAGAGAGACTTATTTGTTTCCAGATTTGAATGACATGGTTTTTTTGTTTGTTCGTTTTTTTCTTTTTAAGATGGGGTTTCACCATGTTGGTCAGGCTGGTCTTGAACTCCCGACCTCAGGTGATCCGCCCGCCTTGGCCTCCAAAGTGCTTGGATTACAGGTATGAGCCACATGTTAATAGACATTTATGAGACAATCAGGGAAATTTGAACATGGACTGGATATTGAATGTTGAGGAATTAATTTTTAAAGGTACAATTGTGATACTGTGATTTTAATTTTTACATGTGATTATTATCTTTCAGGAGCACTAAAATACTTACTAATGAAATCATAGGATTTCTAGGATTTACTTCAAAATCATCTGGGGTGGGGAGGTAATGGGGAGGGGATAATAAAATCAGATTAGCCATAAATAGCTACTGAAGTGGGTGAAATGTACAAGGGGCTTGAGATTTTCGTAATAAAATACATGAATGAATGAATAAAGCATTATAGAAATTCAAGTAAAAAATAGCTTGTGCTTAGTAATAAATCAAAGAATGCTGGGCACTTTAAATGATAAACCAAGATAAGATCTTGCCCTCCAGAAAACAACTCTAATTCAGGACAGACACACTCACACCCTTGCCCACATCGAAGAGTCAGAATGAGATGTGCTGATTGGAGGGGGAATGGTTGCTAGCAGAGGGTGGGAAGGTGGCATGGGTGGGGGAGGGGAGAAAGAGAGGTTGATTAACGGGTACAAACAGACAGACGGAAGCAGTGAGATCTGATGCTCGACAGGAGAGTAGGGTGACTATAGTTAACAATAATGTATATTTCAAAATAGCTAGAAGACAGGACCTGGAATGTCCCAACACATAGAAATGATAAATACCCAAGGTGATGAACACCCCAATACCCCGACTTGATCATGATGCAATAACAAAGTATCACATGTACCCCATAAATATGTACAAATGTTACAAAACAATTTTAAAATTTCTCACAAGAATAAGGTGTGAAAAATTCAAAAAAGAATGAGATGTGCTGATGTATATGGAGGGCCTAGCTCCAGGCTGGGTGCAAACTTCAAGCCACTGAAGATCTTATGTCCAAGTTTTTCTACTTGGAAATTCCAAACTTATTTTTCTACCAGATTTATAAGGGACATGGGACAACACAAACTGGGTCAAGTGACGAGAGAAAGTAAATATGCCCTCAAACTTATGCCAAATCTTCTGACAAGTCTTGACTGGTCATTGTTTCCTTCAAATTTGTGAAAAACATGAGAAAACACGTTCATCTCCCATTTTTAAGTGTCAACACTTGGCATTACTCACAGCTTCCAGTGGAATAAAAAAGGGCTTTGTTTTCCGTTAGCTTTTTCTTTAATTTGTGTGTGTGTGTGTGTGTGTGTGTGTGTGTCTGTGTGAGAACATATTGGCTCTAAGCATTTATTAGCCCAATATTTTTGAGTGGAACTCTCCATTTGGCAATATCATTCGCCTTATTAGATTTTTGTAATGTGTGCTGAAGGTTAAAACTCCTTTTCCCCTTCACAAAGCCTGAAAGGTGTCCGTTTTCTGGGTTTTCTTGAGACAACCCAGAGACTTTGTATACATCTGTCTAAAAAGTCTCAGATTTTTCTTACTAATCATGCAGTTTTGTAATCAAGCGGACAAATCAGAATATGACGTTGGTGAGACCATCATCTAAACTAACAGTCTTTATGTACAGAAGCAGCACTGAAGGCTCATGTTCCTCAGTTAGCAACTCAGCACCTTCCTCTTGCCAGCAACCCACCCCAGGATGTCTGCGGCTTATTAATACTTATGAAAACAATAGTCACTTTTTACCAATTAGGAGATGATCAGATATATCTATTGATAGCAACGGGCTATTTAAAAGGGAAATAATCTATCAAACGTATTTTTTACCAACTCAAAGTTTCCAGTTAGATATTTTTCACTAAGTTGATTGTTAGATTGCAGCTACAATCAAACTTAAATATTATCAGAATTTTGGTTGGTCTTTTAAAATCATGCAAAAATTTAAGGGGAGCTATTAAATGTAGAATTCTAAATGTATAAAGTTTTGTCCTAAAATGGTCAATAAAATGAACGCGTCCACTGGTTCACATTAATTTGGATTTCTTCTTCTGCATTATTATGTTTTCACATACCTGTAGTCATTGTGTACTATTTCGTGTTCATTTAATGTTCTGCTGTAATATTCTGCCATGTTGCTGCAAGGTCTTCATAGCCACCACTTTTAATGGCCAGAAAAGATTTCATGTGGTGAACATTTCAAAAATTACTTAACCATGTCCCAATTGTTGGTTATTTAAGGAATTTAAAACTAAAACACCACTCTTGTGACAAAGTTCTGACGTATCCAGACGTGCGCGTGGCAAGTTGTCCATCAGTAGCTCTGCTAAGCCCTGTCAGAGCCCTTTTCTGAAGGGAACCAGGAAACATCTTACAACCAGAGGCTTAAGGCCTCTAGAAAATGACTTCAGGGTTAGGGTTTCAATTGCACTGTGAGGCACATACAAGAACCACTAGGTTTTTTGGCTTAGAATTCAGGGAAGTGTCATTTTGTTTCTGTTCTGCCTGCAGGAAGCTCCTTCCCAGGCCCTGCATTGCCAATCTCTCCCCGTCCTCAAGCCCCTGTCACCTTCCAGCGGCCCTTGTTCAAAGCTTAGCCTCTGCTCCCCACCCTGCCTTCTTTGACTCCCCAGCACCCTGAGTTTGTCAGTGTCTCAAATGCACGATTACACAGTTTCACTTTGACTGATTTTATTTCTTTCCCACTTAGAGTATAATATGAGCATCTTGAGAGGAGGGCTTTTTCTGTTTTGTTTGCTGCTGCATCCCCAGTGCCTGGCACAGAGAGGGTGACAAGACCCTTGCTCTCATCACTGGCTTTTTCTTGTTATTTAGGTCTCAGTGCAGTTTCTCCCCCGTCACAGAGTTGATGCCCACCCACTCTCTGCACCTCGCACTCAGAATTCTCCTCATAGTCCTCTGAGGTTTTCTAGTGTATTTGTCTGCTACGCACCCGAGGAGAGCAGGGATTTCATTTCTCTATTTACCGCTATATCCCCAGGACTCAGAAAGTGCCTAGAACATAATACGAGATCCAGAAATACTGTGGAAAGAATGAATAAATTGAGCACAATGAGTGTCTGAATAAAATATCCTAACCATACCCGTAAATAAACAACATAAATAAGCAAATTTCCATTTCTTGGAAAAGTTATATTTTAGTGTCCAATGCTCTTTATGCAGTAATGGCATCTTCGATTATTCCTATACTTCAGAGTCCACAGAAAGTATTGCAAATCACATGTGCCTCTGACTCTCATGACCACGTCTCCCTTGTCCCTGTCCTTGTTCTCTGATCCTTCCTCTGGGCCTTGAAAATGCTGGTCTCCATCAAGCTGCTGTAAGCAATTTTCAGAAAAAGTTCTCCTTGAGAAGTTTCATGAGGAAACCACAAATTTCCTGGAAATGCTTCATGACATTTAAGGCGTTCAGAGCCTTGGACTTCAGGAGCAAGATGGCGTAGGTCTTCTGGCGGTCTTGCCTAACCTGAGAAGGTCCCAGAGAATTTGTGCATAGAACCTCCCAGGAAGCAGCAAGGCAGGCTGGCCCAGTGCCACAGGGTGGGAGAGGTAAGAGCTTACCAATGTCTCTAGTTTTTGTAAATGAATGCTCTTAGTATTTTAAGTGAGGAGAAAAAAATATCAAAACCATTGCAGGCAGATCAGCAGTGTCTTCACCTTCTAAGTCACTCAAGGAGTTCTCAACAATCAATTCTAAAAAGCAAGTGGAGAATGTCAATATGAGGCTAGACACAGTGGCTCAGGCCTGTAATTCTAACACTTTGGAAGGCTGTGGGGGACCTAGAACTTTGTGAATCTGAGATTTCGCTTCGTGACTTTGTGGATATTCTGTACTAATACACCGACACATCATTCAACCAAGAATCTCAATGGCATGTATCGACTTGCGTTCCTCAGATCATCAAGATTCATTTGAAAGAAGCTTATTGAAGTAAAATAAGAAGAACTTGATAGCACAAAACAAAGGAAACCCAGAAAGAGAGAGAGAGAGAAGGAGAAAAACCAAACACTGAGTCTTGCTCTGTTCTGCCGCTAGTCAGCAGTTTGGACAGAGCACGGTAATGTATTTTCTGTTCATTCGTTTCCCTGTTTATTGAAGTATATAGCGCCCACATAGAAAAAAGTACAGCTATGGTATTACAATATCACGGGACCACCTCTCTACGTGCAGTCTATCCTTGACTGAAACATCATTAAGTGACACATGATTGTACATATATTAAGTATCAGAGGGGAAAACCCACATTAGACTCTTGCCTTTATTATGATTATTTTTTGAGATGGAGTCTCACTCTGTTGCCCAGGCTGGAGAGCAGAGGTGCGATCTCAGCTCACTGCAGCCTCCGCCTCCCAGATCTGAGCGGTTCTCCTGCCTCAGCCTCCTGAGTAACTGGGATTACAGGCGCCCGCTGCCACGCCTGGCTAATTTTTGTTATTTTTAGTAGAGATGGGGTTTCACCATGTTGGCCAGGCTGGTCTTCAACTCCTGACCTCGGGTGGTCCGCCTGCCTCAGCCTCCCAAAGTGCTGCGATTACAGGGACGAACCGCTGCGCCCGGCTGATTTTTGCCTTTAAACAAAACCAAAAGTGCTATTACTAGGAGTTACTCTAAATGTGGAAGACCGAAACAGTTTTCTTACAAAGTATAACAAATATCATTGGGTACTTCATGGGGAAACTAAACATTTTAAAAGGTATAGTATGTCCTTTTAAGGGCGGCAGCCCTCTTTCACACTACATTCCAAGATCACATAATCTATTCTCAAGTATGTCTTAAACTAGAACTTCACTGGGGTGATGAGGGGACCAACAACACATTTATTTAACAAAAAGAGAATTCACACATTGGTTACAGTAAGAACTAGATGACAGTATTCAGCCACGATTCCCAAACAGTGCCCCGAAGCACCCGGGGCCGTGCAAGCAAACTCAGAGAGCAGTTTGGGGACATCTTAAATTTGAGGGAAACAGCAATGCCGGACGTCTTTCAGAAACAGCACAAAAAACTAGCTAAAAGCAGTTCGGTTTCAACATTAGGTAGCCCTGCATTCCTCTCAACAATATGTCTTGTGAAGCTGAGTTTTCTGGGGCCTCACGACAGAAAAAGAAAAAAGTACCCTGTAAAAATCAACATGGAACAAGACATGAGGGGAGTCATATCCATCTGGTTGCATGGTATTGCAAGTTGTGCACTGTCCCACAGACGCACACAAACCATTAGTCATTTTAGTCATGTAGGAGTGAAATAAAAATATTATTTTCCTCTTTCAAAAAAAAAAGGATATAGCTCCAAAAAAGTCTGGTGTTCTGATTTTTGTCTGTCCAAACCACAGCCACCCCCCTGCTCCCTTCTCTCCTCCCCCTTCCCTTTCTCCGAACCGCTACACCCGCCTAGGGCACCTCCAGCGTAGGTTTCTACCGGCTTTGCTGGGTTCATCTCCTGTCCTTTCCACGTTGATCTGAGGAACAGCTGAGGTTTAGGACAGCAACAAGGCGTACCTCTTTCCAGGGTACGAAACAGGATTCGTGATGAGGCTCCAGGACCCTTCCTAGTCACTAGTGAAGTCTGTGCACCAGAAAACCGAGCAGGAGAAAACCGTGGTCCGCAGAGGCTGAGTGGCCAGGTTGGATGAGCCAACAGTGCCATCTGGCGGCCTCGTGCAGGGTGGCGTGGAGCCTGGCTTGCCCTGAAGAAGAAGGTCCCTGGCTTTCCTGAACCTCAGCCGACTCTCCAGCAGGCTCTCACTGCAGAAGAGGTCAGGCCATTGGTCTGCTTGAGGACAAAGCAGGACCACACTTTCGATCACCTGTACTTGCCCTGTGGACATCAGCTCACGTCCCAGGCCGCTTTTAAAACATGTTCCCACTAGAGAGGAAATATTTTTCAAAGATGATTCACAAGCTCCAGGGGCCATTCAGAGAAGGGAGAGCAACGTGACAGCTAAACTCAAGAGTGGAGCAGACGCACAGGAAGCTCCGTCTGGCGGAGACACAGGACACTGAGTCTGGCTTGGAGGCTGCTCATGGCAAGAGTGGGGCCACAGGGCTCTCCTTTCATTGGACATAGTGGCCATACAAAGTGACTGCCTCAAAAGGCACCCACATACCGTGTGGACCCTCCCAGTCTAGAGAGAAAACAGGCACAGTAGGTCAACAGACAGGTCAGCAGCGACCCTGTGGGTGCAGCGATGCACCCGTACCCTCTGTCCTGCCGATCAGAACTCAAGGGTGAGGCACGTGTATTCCCAACTCCGCTTGCCTTCAGGCTCCTGCGACATTCCAAACTGCCCATGCACAGAGCTGCTACCCCTCCATAGAAGTGACGACTTAAAACAAAGGGATTTGAAGCTCCTTTCCAAGTTTAGACCCAGGCCTGCTGCTAGAAACTCCAGAGGAGGGATGGAGAGCGCTTTGCACTGCTCACAGCTTCAATGTTTCTCTCACAACCGGAAGCAGGCAGCAGGATGGATTTTCAGTCAACACCAACAAATGGATCACTCCTGGGTCCTTTAAACAAATTCCATGTCTCTTTATAGGTTTTAGGTGACTCCTATGTGTCCAAACTTTGTAAAATAGGCATATAAATAAAGTCAATGGGAGGGACAATATCTAATAAATAACAGCAAATGATTGCATTAATATTTGATATAAACTATATCAAGTTAATAGAAGCTCAGAAGAAATTCATAAAATATAGAAAAGTTGGAAAAATCTCAGTAGAGGAAATAAAATTTTATCTGGACTTTAAGAGTATGATTTATAAAATTCAAGGGGACAGTACACAAAGTCAGACAATGTTAGTTAAATCACGGGAGAATGAAAATATCACACGCACTTAACGAAGCAATCTAGCTTGTCAAAGAAGTATGTCGAAGAGATAGGTAGGAAGTTGAGTAGGGACGGGAGGATGGTGTGGAGAGTTCTGAAAACTGTTAACCTTAAATAATGAGATTCGGAAAATATGATTAAGTAGAGAGTTCATTCGAGGGCAAAGCGTGAGAATGGCCACCTGGAAACACTGTCTCTAAATCAATATGGTCAATGTTTCAGAGTGGAAAAGCTAAGGTTTCACTTAGAAATTTTAGCAGGATCACGTTTTCCATGCAAGACCAGGGCATTTGCTACAGCAATTTGATTGGTTACAGATTGCCACTCATTCCAAGATTACATTATTACTCTGTGAGAAGGGTAGTGATCTGGGGATCTTACCTCTGGTGCTCTTTTGTCTTATTTATAGGGGAAAAAAAGGCAGAAGTTGCACCTGCATGCCACGTGACTCAGTATGCATAGCTACATTTCTTTCAAGACTCAGAATAATTTAAACTTCCAACAGATTTAGGTTGTATTATTTTAAGTTTGAATTAATTTCATGAAGCCAAGAAAGAAGATTTGGACCTTATGCAGTAATGAAGACTGCTGATGGGTACTGAACAACTCTGGTGGGTTTGCACTGTGTGGCCTAAGATGCAGAAGGTGCAGTGAGGAAGTAGCCATCTGCTCTAGCGCTGCTGAGCAGAGCTGACGGGCTGTCACTGCTCATACATGTTACCTGTTGACTCACCTGGTGGCATGGGCTGCCCATGGGGTCCCAGCTCCTTAAGCTCCTGCCAGGCCCTTCTGCAACGTCTCCCAAGTTCTTGGGCCAGGTGTGTGTCTAGCCATGACAAAGGAGGCCGGGACCTCATCACTGAAGTAAAAGGTCTAAGGCAGTGGGACTGCCACAGGTGTCCCCATGGTCCCAGGTCATAATCCAGTCTGTTGACCCTCTCCATTCACATCTGCCTCCTTGATAGCCTGTGCTACGGGTTTTAGGCTCTTAGCATCAGAAATAGGCTCATACAGATCACCTAATCAGCTCCTGTTAATTACGTGAGCCCAAACTCTATAATAAATCTCTTTTTATGTTTCCTAGCCTTCTCTGATTGAACCTGTCTGCTGAGGAGTTAAAGAAGTTCTCAAATTGTGTATGCATAATAATCATCTGGGATTTCCCTGTCCTGTCCCAGAGGCTGGGACAATGGGTCTGTTGAACCTGGAAGTTCATTTTGAACAAGTGCTCTATGTAATTCTGATACAGGGAATCTCCCAGTTACAGTTTCAAATTCACAAATACAAGGAATGAGAGACCTAGAGGCAGAAAGCATGTTTTTTGTTTTTTGTTTTTTTTTTTGTATAACATAACCACATTTATTTAAGAATGCTGTCCAATTGCAAATAGCAAATTTCAACAATGCAAAAACCGCAATTACTTTTGCACCAAACTTAACAAAGTGAATCGTCTAAGCCCAGCAATGCACGGATTAACAAGCCCTCCAGGTGATTCTGACGCATCCTTGGCTGGCTACAGCAGCTGTCCTTCCTCAACCCCTCCCTCCAAACCTTCCTCCTTTTTTTTTTTTAAATTGCATTTTAGGTTCTGGGGTACATGTGAAGAACATGCAAGATTGTTGCATAGGTACATACATGGCAGTGTGATTTGCTGCCTTCCTCCCCATCACCTATATCTGGCATTTCTCCCCATGCTCTCTCTCCCCAACTGCCCACCCCCCGCTGTCCCTCCCCTATTTCCCCCCAACACACCCCAGTGTGTGATGCTCCCCTCCCTGTGTCCATGTGTTCTCATTGTTCAACACCCACCTATGAGTGAGAACATGTGGTGTTTG
>CAUYLG010049015.1:0-57327 GCA_963573385.1 Cacajao melanocephalus
TAAAAATCATTTCATTATTGAATAAATTTTACTTAATTTACTTTTTATGTTTGTTTAATAAATTATTATTTTGAAAAAAAAAAAAAAAAAAAAAAAAAGAAGTAATAGCAGCTAAAATAACAAGGACTATAATATCTCAAATGAAATGAAAAGACTAAAGGACCTTACCATTTAAATGCTCTTAAAAAAAAAATACTTTATTGGTATTTTTTTAGTTTCTGCCACCTGATTTTTAAATTTAATATTATTAAGGATATTTTTACTCATACACACTAAAGTACAGAAAATATGAAATGAGCTGCTTTAAACATATCACACAGCTTTAACAACTTTTGTTATTTTGGATTCTTGTTTCATCTATCTTCCCTAATTAATTTTCACTCAACTTAATAAATTTTATCAAATCAGAAAGTTTTTTAATTGATCTTTCATAAACTATTTTTCAATGGCTGAAGTGTACACAGTATTATATATCATACAGAATTATTTTATTAACTAGCTGAGTTGTTCCTTTAATTACTGCTTAAATTTCCTCCCCATTTAGAGATTCATGCAATACTCAAAGTCTTTTATCAGCAATTACTAGAAGAAGAGCCTTCCAAATTAAGGGCTGCTTCAGATTTTTTATTATTTATTTTTTTGAGACAGGGTCTTGCTCTGCCATCCTGGCTGGAGTACCCTAGAGCATGATCATAGCTCACTGTAACCTCAAACTACTCGGCTCAAGCAATCCTCTTGCCTCAGCCTCCCCAGTAGCTGGGGCTTACCAGCATCCACCACAACACATGGCTAATTTTTCTTTTAAGATGTGGACCAGGCAAGGTGGCTCACACCTGTAATACCAACACTGTGGGAGGCCGAGGGGGGTGGATTACCTGAAGTCAAGAGTTTGAGACCAGCCTGACCAACATGGTGAAACTCTGTCTCTACTAAAAATACAAAATTAGCTGGGCAGGGTAGCAGGTGCCTGTAGTCGCAGCTACTCAGGAGGCTAAGACAGGAGAATCACTTGAACCCAGGAGGCAGAGGCTGCAGTGAGCTGATATCACACCACTGCACTCCAGCCTGGGTGACAGAGTGAGACTCCATCTCAAAATAAATAAATAAATAAATAAATAAATAAATAAATAATGTGCTCTTTTCACCATATTGCCCAGGCTGGTCTGGAACTCCTGGCCTCAAGTGATCCTCTCGCCTTGGCCTCCCAAAGCACTGCAATTACAGGCATGAAACAACGCCCAGCCCAGGAATATTTTAACTATACTATGTTGTCAATATTATACTCTTAATGAGAAAACCAGTTCTACCAGCATACCAACAGCATTGATCTTTTGGTAAGACAGTACTGCTTATTATTTTCAGGTATTAATATTCTTAGGAAATCAGAGCAACAGATAGGTGATATATAGGGACAAAGAAAATAAAACAGTGTAACCACTAAGAAAACTGTTAAATAAGGGATGACACCAAAAGTAGCTGAGTTTAAGAGTTTAGTTCAGTTAAAGAAACAAACTACAAATGACAAGTATTTTTACCTAATGATTAATGGATTTGCTCCAAAATAAGTTGTCTCTCTCTAAAAGACAACTATCTCAAAATAACAGAAACAAAAATGGAATTCTGAAATGAAAATAAGCTGTATTATGAGATATGACTAATAAAATAATGTCTGTTAAAAACAAACATAATAGAACTTACACATCAAAATGAGCCTTCACCCATTCAAAACAATCACTCCCAGGCTGAGCATGATGGCTCACACCCACAATCTCAGCACTTTGGAGTCTGGGGCAGGAGGACTGCTTACGCCCAGTAGTTCAAGATCCAACTGGCCAACATAGCAAGTCCTCATCTCTACAAAAATTTAAAAATTAGCCAGTCATGGTGGCATACACCTATAGTCCTTGCTATTCAGGAGCTTGAAGTAAGAGGATCACTTGAGCCCAGTAGTTCAAGGTTATAGTAAGCTACAATTGCACTATGCTGAAGCCTGGGTGACAGAGCAAGACCCTGTCTCAAAACAACAACAACAACAACAACAACAACAAACACTTCCAGAGGCACTATGTATTTATTCTAGTACTGCAACCACTACTCAAAACATTGAAAATTCTTATTTTAAAATTACGCTTAGAGTCTACAGCACATTATTCTAGATATCCTCCCCGGTGGCACATGTTTGTCCCTCAACAGGTGATGAATTTAATTGGAGGTGAGGGTTATTTGGAGCAACTAATGAATAAATGGGGAAATCGAGCAGGGTTTAAAAAAAAAAAGTATGACTATGTAAAACAATAAAGCAAGTTTTCTTTTGAGTTTGTAAGCCGGCTCTGAAAACGATTCCAAAAGAATTCCTAAACTGTCTAAGAAAGCAATATTGGAGTAATTTTTCCTTAATAAGGTGACTATATGAAGGATACTATCTATTTGGAAGCATATTTTCTTGTGTGCTTTCTTTTATTTAAAAAAATTAGTCTTTTGACCCATTTTATATGTGTTTAATTTTGCAAGTCACTTCAAATCCCCTTTGGAAAAAAGTAAAGTATAAATCCTACATAACAGTAGTCTTTATATTCAATCGTTTATTGCTTCATAGTTAAAACTACAAATAATGAACCTACCAGCTATGCAAATCCATTCACCATAGATAGGCCTTGTCAAGTTGTTTATTCTAATCAGAACGTTGATAATACAATTCAATGAATCTAGCACGAAATTATCACATTTCTTTTCTTTTTATTTTTTATTTTGAGATAGGTCTCACTCTGTAGCCCAGGCTAGAGTGCAGTGGCACAATCTGGGCTCACTGCAACCTCCACTTCCCAGGTTCAAGCAATTCATCCACATCAGCCTCCAGAGTAGCTGGGATTACAAATGTGCAACACCATACTCAACTAATTATCGCATTTTTTGTACAGATTGAGTTTCATCATGTTGCTCAGGCTGGTCCTGGACTCCCAGGTGCAAGCGATCTACCTGCCTTGGCGTCCCAAAGTGCTGGCATTAATTACAGCCATGAGCCACTGTGCCCGGACAAAATCATCACATTTCATCTTCACAAATCTTCAGGGGTTGAGTTCTCATGATATATTCTGATTAGATTTTTACTTTGTTTAGCTTTATGAATGTTTTATTTATTTTATTTTTATTTATTTACTTATTTCTGAGATGGAGTCTCGCTCTGTCACCCAGGCTGGAGTGCAATGGCGCAATCTTGGCTCACTGCAACTTCTACCTCCCAGGTTCAAGCAATTCTTCTGTCTCAGCCTCTCGAGTAGCTGGGACTACAGGTGCATCCCACCACGCCTGGCTGATTTTTGTATTTTTAGTAGAGATGGAGTTTCACCATGTTGGCCAGGATGGTCGTAATCTCTTGACCTCATGATCCGACTGCCTCAGCCTCCCAAAGTGCTGGGATTACAGGTATGAGCCACTGCACCCAGCCCTAATTTATTTTTATTAATAATTTTATTAACCACAATATCTTTTTTTTTTTTGAAAGAGATCATCTCTTTTTTGAGAGGGATTTTTTTTTTCTTTTTATCTGTTACCCTAGTTTCTCTGTTTAAATACTCAGTTTATTCTCTTTTTCTACCTTGTTTGTTGGAGAGGGCAAGAGTCCAAAAACTCTTAAGAAAAAAGATCACTAAGGGAGAACATAAATGCATTTTAAAGTCAAACTATACCTATTTCTTTAATCTTCAGTTGTGTGCTTTTGATCCATTCACAAACTGATAAATCTCTCAAGAGTAAGTCAGAGGATATATATATTGATAGCTTTCACTGACTTGGAAGTGCTCATTCCCTCACACAAATATCTCTTGCATATAATCTGTTTGGCGGCCAGTGGGGTAGGGTAACGTGCAAGTTTTACATTTTCCAAGTTGTGAGGAGGATGCTCTGAGTATTATTTCATGACCTAGGACAATGAGAATTTCTTTGGTCTTTTTGATAAAGATTACCTTTCTCGGTTTGTACCAAAGACTTTTCAACAAATATATTCTTTTCAGAGACCTCTCGTCACAGTAAGAACTTCAAATAGATGCAACCTGTTTCTACACTATCCATAGTAAGTTCAACTGAGCTAATCTCCATCTTAATTCATCACTATTACAGAGTTTCATCTTGCTAAAGCACAAACACAGACCTTTACATTGTCACTGGTTTCATTAAACAGAAAAAAAGCATGGCCAGTTGCAGCTGCTCATGCCTATAATCCCAGCACTCTGGGAGGCTAAGGCTGGTGGACTGCCTGAGTCCAGGAGTTAGAGACCAGCCTGGGCAACATTATGAAACTCCATTTCTACAAAAAATAAAAAATTAGCCAGGCATGATGGCGCAACCAGATACTTGGGAGGCTGAGATGGGAAGATCACTTGAGCCTGGGAGGTGGAGGTTGCAGTGAGCTGAGATCACACCACTGCACTCCAGCCTAGGTGACAGAGTGAGATCCTGTCTCCAAAAAAAAAAAAAAAAGAAGATGTTAATTCAAAATGTATCAAAGACCTAAATGTAAGAGTTAAAACTATAAAATTCTTAGAAGAAAACATGGCAGAAAATCTTCCTTATATTAAATTTGGCAATGACTTCACAGCTATGACAGCAAAACCACTGGCAATAAAAGGAAAAAACAGATAAACTGGACTTCAAAATTTAAAACTTTTGTGCCTCAAAAGGCATAATTAAGAGAGGGAAAAGAAAACTCACAGAATGAGGGCCAATATTTGCAAATAATGTATCTGGTGAAGGATTAATATCCAGAACGTATAAGGATTAATATGCAGAATATACAACTCCACAGTGATTTTAAAAACCTAATTTTAGGGCTGGGCATAGTGGCTCACGCCTGTAATCCCAGCACTTTGGGAGGCCAAGGCAGATGGATCACAAGATCAGGAGATAAAGACCACCCTGGCTAAACACAGTGAAACCCTGTCTCTACTAAAAATACAAAAAATTAGCCAGGCGAGGTGGCACACGCCTGTTGTTCCAGCTACTTGGGAGGCTGAGGCAGAAGAATCACTTGAACCGAGATCACTCAGTGAGCCAAGATGACGCCACTGAACTCCGGCCTAGGCGACAGAGCAAGACTCCATCTCAAAACAAACAAACAAACAAA
This sequence comes from Cacajao melanocephalus, assembly GCA_963573385.1. Taxonomy (NCBI): domain Eukaryota; kingdom Metazoa; phylum Chordata; class Mammalia; order Primates; family Pitheciidae; genus Cacajao; species Cacajao melanocephalus. The sequence goes on from CAUYLG010049015.1 coordinate 5,120, forward strand.
ACTCTAATTTTTAAAAACTGACATTTCTCCGAGGAAGTTATATAAATGACTAAATAAGCACATGAAATGATGCTTAACATTACCAGCCATTAAAGAATCATTAAATCAAAACCATAATAAGATACCACTTCACAGCCAGGCACCGTGGCTCACACCTGTAATCCCAGCACTTTGGGAGGCCAAAATGGGCGGATAATTTGGTCAAGACATCAAGACCATCCTGGCCAACATGGTGAAACCCTGTCTCTACTAAAAATATAAAAATTAGCCGGACATGGTGGCACGCCCCTGTAGTCCCAGCTACTCAGGAGGTTGAGGCAGGAGAACTGCTTGAACCGCGGAGGCAGAGGTTGCAGTGAGCCAAGATTTGTGCCACTGCACTCCAGCCTGGCAACAGAGCAAGACTCTGTCTCAAAAAACAAAAAAAATTAAATAAATAAGATACCACTTCACACCCAGTAGGATGAGTATTATCAAACAACAACAACAAACCTGCAAGTAAGTATTGCAAGACGTGAAGAAACTGAAATTCTCATTTATGTATTGCTGGTAGAGATGTAAGATGTTACAGCCACTGTGGAAAACAGTTTGGCAGTTCTTCAAAAAGCTAAACACAGATTTACATTATGATCCAGCAATTCCATTCCTGGGTATATACCCAAAATAATTGAAAGCAGGTAGCAGGAACTCAAACAGATACTTAAATACCAATGTTCACAGCAGCCTAGTCACAGTAGCCAAAAGGTGGAAACAATCCCTATGTAGCTCAGCAGATGAACAGATAAACAAAATGTGGTATATACCTACAACAGAATATTATTCAGTCTCAAAAAGGAATACATGCTATAACATGGACAGACTTCAAAAATATTATGCTAAAAGAAGCCAGACACAAAACAAATATTGTATAATTTCACTTTTATGAAATGTCTAGAAAAGACAAATTTATAGAGACAGAAAATAGATTAGCAGTTACTAGTGACTGAGGGGTGGAGGGAATGGGGAGTTATTGCTTAATGGGTATGGAGTTTCTGTTTGGGATGATGAAAAAGTTCTGGAAATGGATAGTGGTGAGCATTACGCAACATTGTGAATGTGCTTAATGCCACTGAATTGTACACTTAAAAATGGTTTAAAATGGTAATTTTATGTTTTACATTACCATAATTTTTCTTAAATGCTGGACTAGTTTGAGATGTCTGTAGTGACAATACACCAATACTGCATAATACTTCTTACTTTAAATTGTTGTTCTCACCCCTTTAAGCACCTCCAATGCCAGTTAGTTTGGTGAGGATATACAATTTCTGATAGAAACATGATGAGTGCCCTGGACTCTAGTCCAAGTAAACACACCATCCAAAAAATGTTCACTTAAATGTCAAGTGAGTTGAGTCCATTCCAATAACAATAAAACAAGATCAGAGTGCATCTACTATGTCCAAGAGGACAGGGATCAAAGGTCCTGGAATGCCTCTGGTAGTAGCAAGATAAGGCTTTGATTTACTGACATCGCAAGCTAGTTTCTCTTAATTTCTTTCCTGGTACTCTTAATAGCTTTATTCAGTCACCCTTCCCCTCACTTTAGGTTTGTTAATGCAAAGTGCTTAGGTTTCAGACAACTTATTTTATCCTCAGAGGCTAATGATGTGGTCTAGAAAGGAGAGGAGGCCAGAAAAATTCAAGAGAGGGACCTAAAATATATTTCCAATCCCACACCCCCGCGAGATTTTTTAATTGAGAAAAAAATGCACTATTTCATTTCAGAATTCTCGGTCAGGTGCAGTGGCTCATGCCTGTAATCCCAGCAATTTGGGAGGCCAAGGCGGGCAGATCACGTGAGGTCAGGAGTTCAAGACCAGTCTGGACCAGCCTGGCTAACCCCATCTCTACTAAAAATACAAAAATTAGCCAGGCGTGGTGGCAGATGCCCATAATCCCAGCTACTTAGGAGACTGAGGCATGAGAATCGCTTGAACCCGGGAGGTGGAGGTTATAGTGGCCAATATCACACCACTGCACTCCAGCCTAGGTGACATAGGAAGACTGTCAAAAAAAAAAAAATCTAACATTCTAATAGAGTACTTTGTATAATAGGTAATCCTGACTCTTAATGAAGCTTTAAGATTATTTCTAAAAATTAACCAAAAGAAAAACTATGTTGAACTATTTGTATTCTAAAGATGAAGATAACAATTAAACTGTAAAAAAAAAAGATGCAGTTTTGCCCTAGGCAGGGTTTTTGTTTGGGGGGAAAAATGAAGGATGATCTTTTTTGTTTATGGGCTTTTGTCTCTTACCGATATCTCACCTAGAGGTTTCTGGATAATTTCTGTTCTTCTGAAAGCTGGGAGCAGCATGAGAAATGGAAACTGACCTGGGTTTAAATTCCACCTATGAGTTTTAACAAATCAATTGCTAGTTATTGACAGGGTTTAGAACATTTGAACCCAAAATATGGTACCTTAGCATTTGAGAAAACAGCTGAAGCAGGAAAGTCACTCTCACTTCCCCACTTCTTCCCTGAAGCAAGTCATAAAATCTAGGAAGAGTCTTTCTCACCTTTCCCTAAAGCAGGTCATACTACTCTCATTTGAGAATTGTCCTCCTTATACCAGGAGGAAAGGAACATCCTTACCTCTGAAGATCCAGGGACACAGCAAAGAATCTGAATGAACAGAGCTAACTAAGTTCCTTCCAGTTTATTACCATTAGATCATACCCCTTTTTGTCCAATCATACTTCTCTACAACTATCCACTTCTTTTTCAATCTTGTCATAGAAAATGCACAGGTTTACTCATTTCTTTAGGTCTTCATTTCCTTATGAAGGCTCCTGTGTCCCATAAAACTTACATTAAATAAGTTTGTATGCTTTTCTCTCACTAATCTGTCTTTTGTTACAGGGACCACAACCATGAACTTAAGATGGGACAGAAAGATATTTCTTTTGCCCTACACTATATATTCATTTTATCTGTTGGCTTAGCAGCCTTTTTTCTTTATTTTTTGACTTTTTGCTAGTTTGAGACAGGGTCTTGCTCTATAGCCCAGGCTAGAGGCATAATCACAGCTCACCGAAACCTCAAACTCCTTGGTTAACACCATCCTTCTCCCTCTGCTTCCTGAGTAGCTGGGACTAGAGGCATGCACTACCACACACTGCTAATCTTTTTTTTTTTTTTTTTAATTCTAGGGTACAAGTGTAGGATGTGCAAGTTTGTTACATAGGCAAACCTGTGCCATGGTGGTTTGCTGCACCACACCCTGCTAATCTTCATTTTTTTGTAGAGATGAGGTCTCACTCGGCTGAACAGATGGATTTCCAACTCCTGGGCTCAAGGGATCCTCCCGCCAGCCTCCCAAAGCACTGGGATTACCCCTGTAAACAACCATGTCTGGCCTTATTTTTATACAATGTTGCCAGTAATCCCTACCTCAGTCGCTGTGGTGAGGACTAAAAGGTACATTGTACCTAAAGCAGATTTTCTAGTAAATGCTTAATAAATGTTCATTCTTATCCTCCTGAAAATTTCTCAGAGAAATGCAAAGGAGTGAACACTATCCATGGTATTTACTGATTCTGTAATGATAACAGAAATAAGGAGCTTATTGTTAGATTTACTGAAATGGCTCAGAACCTAAAGTGCTGGAGCTGGAAAAAAACTGGGATGTACCTGCTTCTGGATCTCAGCATAAAATTCACAAGAGAGCCAAAAAACCCAAGGCTTTGTAATTGGGGGGGAAAAAAATTGGGGCAGGCGAGGTGGCTCAAGCCTGTAATCCCACCACTTTGGCAGGCTGAGGTGGGCAGATCACAAGGTCAAGAGTTCGAGACCAGCCTGGTCAACGTGGTAAAACCCCATCTTTACTAAGAATATTAAAATTAACTGGGCATGGTGGCACATGCCTGTAATCCCAGCTACTAGGGAGGCTGAGGCAGGAGAATTGCTTGAACCTAGGAGGTGGAGGTTGCAGTGAGCCGAGACCACGCTACTGCACACCAGACTGGGAAACAGAGCAAGATTCCACCTCGGGCGGTGGGGGCGGGGGGGGAATATCAAGATGATTTCCCAAATGTACTATATTTTCATAATCCTAAATGAAGAGTTACTCTGTATTTGTGAAGAGCTTAAATCAGTATTAACAACTCATTCCCCACTCCCTACCAGTATGCTGCTCTCGTCTTCCTTGGGGTTCAGACTTCTGGAAATTTAATAATTCTAATGTATAATTTTTGTGTTAACTCCATGGGATTTACCACAGTTAATCTTTCATGCAACTGCAAAAGTTAACTACTTCTTTCTACCTAAGAATTCTTATTGTTCCAAAAAGGCAATAAGTCTCTTTGCACCTATTAAAAGCATATTAATGACACCTGCCATAAAGAAATATTTTTTTAATTTAAAGAAAGACATGTTGTCCAAAATCTATTTCCTTCAGCATATTGGAAACATGGAAACATGCTGTTGCCAAAATACCTTGTCATTAAGAACTGCTCAGAAGCCGGGCACGGTGGCTCACGCCTGTAATCCTAGCACTTTGGGAGGCTGAGGTGGGTGGATCACCTGAGGTCAGGAGTTCAAGATCAGCCTGGCCATCATGGTGAAACCCCGTCTTTAAAAAAAAAAAAAAAAAAAGAACTGCTCAGAAAAGAACTTTAACTTTCTATTAGGTTCATGATCATTTGCAATACTTAAACACACACAAAAGAGCATTAAACATTCTATTGCCATCTACCAAGCATGCCAGGTCTTTCCATAATACATAGAAATATAAATAAGGTCAATATTGGTATTTTTCTCCTTATTCCTCAGATATTTTTCCCTTTCAACTCAAGTCCAGTTTATTAATACCTTGGTATCATCAGTCAGACAAAGAGAACTACTTTCACTGCACTAGTCATTCTATGTACTCTATTTAAACCTTACACCAAAAGTTTATCCCTACTACACCCTCCACCTTTTAAAAAGTTAAATGAAGAAACTGAGACACAGGTTAAGTAACATGCTGGTGGTCAAAAGCTAGTACAAGGCAGAGCTGGGATCCAACCCAGGACTATCACACTCGGAGGTGTTTTCCTCCAGCCACATAACCTCTACAGTAAGGATAAAAATAAGACTAGGCCCAAAGTTGGAATGTATGAGATTTATATGTAATATGTTAATTTAACAATGTAATTAAACTGTATTTGATATAATTAATACAAATATTTAATATAATTTAACAGAAAGAGTATTATTCTGCCTTTTTTAAAAAAATCACTTCTTTTTTTCCATGAGGCATTTTATTTGTAAATATGTATTATATCTCTAGAAAATGAATCCCAGTATTCTCTGAATAGGTGATAATAGAAAAAGGGGGGAAAAAAAAAAGAAAGAAAGAAAATGAATCCCTACTGTGCATTTTCATCTTGCTTCTTCATGGTCTATGATGTCAGCTGAGAGTCTAAGTACAATGAAACAAAAATGGCGGCATGGAAGCAGATTATTCTGCCATTTTTCTAGATGTCTGTGTTGCACATCAAATCTGGGGCTGATCTCTCCACACTTAGTCTGCCTGTGAGGTTCACAACAACTTTCCCAGCACTGTGATCATCAATGATTTCAAATTCGCCAGTGTAACCATGCTTCACCATCACAGTGAAAAAACAGACAATGTCTTTGGAGCACAGCCTCATAAGAACCTGGTGTTTGCCTCTCTTTTCAGCATTGCTGATGCTCTTGAGGGCATCAGCCAGGATATTCATGTGCACCACTGTGGTGGTGTGGAAAGATGACCGAAAGAAAAAAAAAAATCACTTCTTACACTCAGATTACTCTCACTTAACAACTGCTGGCTAGCATCTGCTTCTTGAAGAAACACATTTTGCAGATTAGCAGTCTGTCAGATGCTGATCTGTAACCATGAGGAGGTAATGTTAAGGACTTTATGTCACTCATTTACTCGGAAAAGAATTTCTCATTTGAAACCTCCGAACTAGATTTCCAGGTTTAATATTATAAAACTAAGTAACAATACTAATATTTCTGGGTCTAATACTATAAAACTAAGTAACAATACTAATGGAAACCACTAGTCTGTTTGCACCTATTTGCCATTTGAAAATAAAAAACAAGCACTGAACAGCCTGAAAATACCAATTCTGTTTTCTATTTTCACTCTATTGTCCACTGTTGGTAACAACAAATTTAGCAAAATAACATTTTAGCAGTCATCTATGCAAATAAAACCAAAGGAACAAAATTCAGAACTAGTATAGATTAGTCCTTCATTTTGTGGAAAGGGCATAGTCTGATTAAAAACAACTTACTTGCTCTCTCCCAAGTCCAAAGACCTAATCTTAGATTGGCTTTCAAGATCTTTTTTAGCTTGTTTTGTCCTGGGGTTAGCCTGACCCATCTGTGTGCGTCAGAGAACCATAAAAAGGCTAAAAAGACTGTGTGCTCAGATAAGGACCACAAATGAAAAATCTGGGGTATACAAAGTACATACATGAGGGCAACTTAATAAAATACGAAACTAGAGCAGCACCCAACGGGTCTAATTAAGGGAGAAAGAGGCCTCAAAAAAGGGGAAAAGGAAAACACATGTCTGCAGAGGAAGTCAAAATGCAAAGGACCAGATCCTGATATATATCATGGGCAAAGAATGCTGCTAAAGTAATTTGGGGTGAAAGAGGAATTGTCAATAGGCTTGACAGGTACTTTTTATATAAAATGTAGTCCACTCTTGGCCAGTGGTAAAGTTAATACATATGTTTCAGTATTATCTAGAGTCTAAACATGACTTTAATATATAAACTCATCTGTACTTGGTAGACAAACTACAATTGACTTAACAATGCGGGTTTGTGTGCAGAACCACTTACATGAGGATTTTTTATTTTTATTTTTTTGAGAGACAAGGTCTTGATGTGCCCAGCAAGGTGTGAGTGTAGTGGCATGATCATAGCTCAGTGAAACCTCAAACTCCTGGGCTCAAGTGATCCTCTCACCTCAGTCTCCCAAGTAGCTAGAACTATAGACACACACCATCATGTCTGGCTAATTTCTGAAAAGTTTTTGTAGAGACAGGGTCTCATTAGATTCCTCAGGCTGGTCTCAAACTCCTGGCTTCAAGCAATCCTCCTGCCTCAGCCTCCCAAAATGCTGGGATTACAGACATGAGCCACCATGCCCTGCCATTCAGATGTTTTACAATGAAAGTGTGCCTATCTCTCCTGCCCCCTTTCCTACATCCTCTACCCCTTTTGCCTCTGCTACCCCTAAGACAGCAAAACCAATGCCTCCTCTTCTCCTTCCTCCTCAACCTACTCAACATGAAGATAATGAGGATGAAGACCTTTATGATAATCCACTTCCAATTAACAAATAGTAAATGTATTTTCTCATCCTCATGATTTTCTTAATAACAATTTTTGTGGCTTATTTTTTGTAAAAATATAGTATATAATACATACAATATACAAAATATGTATCAACTGACTTTGTGTTATCAATAAGGCTCTGGTCAACAATAAGCTATTAGTAGTTAAATTTCAGGAGAGTTAAGGGTTTTCGATTGCATGGGAGTCAGTGCCTCTAACTCCTGTGTTATTCTAGGGGTTAGCCTTGAATAATATGCTTGTAGTTAAAGCATAATTAATGTACACAATCTCATTAAAGAAATAAAGTGTAAATCTACAGTAATACAGACATAAGGAGGTAAATACAAATACTGGCATTCTATGGGCAATAGATTCAGGATTAATAGTGATTTAGATTCAAGACAATCAGGCAAAATTACTTTTGTCAATAAACAAGTTTTTTTTGCATATTTTGTTTCTTTTCTATATACACATGTTAGTCTTACATAGAAATCTTGCAAATAAACCAATACATAGCTGGCGTCAATTACAGGGATAATTAGTGATAAAGGAATCTTCTCTGAAAAATGTTTGCGGTATTAGGCTGGCATTTAGATGAGATGAAGTTAATGAATCTCACATCAGAATGGATTATGTTACTGAACACTGTGTAATATACTTCACTGGAGGAATAAATGATTATCAAACTGTAAGCAAAATAAGAAACAATTTTAATACAAGATTTCTCTTTTAACAAACTACTCTCAACAAATTCCCAACAACCAACTCTCTCCCCAGTAATACCTTTACCAAAGGTTTATAAAATTAACTTTTGAAAAATTACAAGTTTCGAATTATTATATATACAGCTTAACATTCCTACAGTCCACCATATGTATTTTTGCTTTAATCACCCTCTTCCTCATTCATCAGTCACATCAAAGTTTTAAATAATTATTTACCACTAATTCTATCAACTCCAACGTTTAACATAAAAAACGGGATTCTCAAAACATCAAGATTATTCAAAGTAAATTTTCTTATCTGTCAATAAGAACCATTAAAAAGCTTACAAATTTAATGGTTTTATTAAAAGAAGGACTTCTGTGGCCATTTTCAGGAAGACCAAAAACAGTTTCCTTATGAAAACAGCTCAATTTGCCAAGATTAAATCCTACCCCCATCCTATTTCCCTATTTCCCACATTTGAAAATAAGAAAAAAGAAATTTGAGGAAACCCTAAGTAGCTGTTTCCTCAAAACAAATTTAGGCAAAATTACAGTGTGTTAAGAATCACGAGTCAATAACCACCTCTCAATGAACATACCATTCCAAAACATGACTTTGAGATGTCATGTTTGATATGTGATGTCTTATGCAGACACTTTAAAAGCATCAATCCTAGGATCACTGTATTCTATGAACTTCACTACATTCTAACTCTGAAAACTAGTAACCCAGCTATGCTGTAAGGTAACTACACATCACTCAAAATACTGTTTGCCAGAATAGCCAATTCATAGATTATGCTAGATAGATAGTTTCATAGCTCATTCTATGGTCTCAATATTTGTGTCCTCCAAAATTCTTATGCTGAAATCTAATCATCAATGTGATGGTATTAGGAAGTGAGGCCTCTGGGAAGTGATTGATAACCTCTTTTATAAATGCAGGGCACTTGTGAATGGGATTAGTGCCCTTATAAAAGAGCCTAAGAGAGACCCCTTACCACGTCTACCATGTGAGGACACAGCTAGAAGGTGCTTTCTATGAACCACAAAGCAGACAAACCCCCATTGTGAAACATTCTACAAAATACCTAGCCAGTACTCTTTAAAAATCTCAAAGCAAGGCCAGGTGTAGTGGCTCACATCTGTATTCCCAGCACTTGGGAGGCTAAGACAGGTGTACCACTTGAGCCCAGGAGTTCCAGACCAGCCTGAGTGACATGGTGAAATCTTAACTTTTTTATTTTTAGTAGTGACAGTAGCTGGGATTACAGGAATGTGCCACCACGTCCACAGACGGGGTTTCCCCATGTTGGTCAGGCTGGTCTCGAACTCCTGACCTCAGGTGTTCCGCCCACCTTGGCCTCCCAAAGTGCTGGGATTACAGGCATGGGCCACTGTACCCAGCCGAAAAAAAAATTATTAAAAAAAAAAGTGTCAGCTGGATGTAGTGGCTCACGCCTGTAATCCCAGCACTTTGGGAGGCCAAGGTGGGTGGATCACCAGAGGTCACCAACTCAAGACCAGCTTGACCAACATTGTGAAACCCCATCTCTACTAAATACAAAAAATTAGCCAGGAGTAGTGGTTTATGCCTATAATCCCAGCTACTTGGGAGGCTGAGGCAGGAGAACTATGAACCTGGGAGGCGGAGGTTGCCGTGAGCCGAGATTGCCCCATTGCACTCCAGCCTGGGCAACAGCGAAACTCCCGTCTCAAAAAAAAAGTGTCAAAGTAATGAAAGATAAGACTTAGGAACAATCACAGATTAGAAGAGACTAAGGAGAGAAGACAACTAAATGCAATATGCGACTCTGGACTGGATCCTAGAATAAAAAGATAACATTAGTGGAAAAACTGATAAAAGTCAAAGTCTGCAGTTCAACTAATAATACTGTACTAGTGTTAATTTCTTGGTTTTTATAATTGTACTATGGTCAAGCAAGATGTTACCACAGGAGAGAGAAAAGAAGAACTTCTAAATTATTTTTGTAGCTCTTCTGTTGGTCTAAAATAATTTCAAAATAAAAAAATTTTTTATGTCAAGAGTTAAAAAAAGAATGAACTGCGGCCAGCACGGTGGCTCACACCTGTAATCTCAGCACTTTGGGAGGCCAAGGCGGGCAGATCACGAGGTCAAAAGATCAAGACCATCCTGGCCAACATGGTGAAACCCCGTCTCTACTAAAAATACAAAAATTAGCTGGGTGTGGTGGCGTGCACCTGTAGTCCCAGCTACTTGGGAGGCTGAGGCAGGAGAATTGCTTGAACCTTGGAGGCAGAGGTTGCAGTGAGCCAAGATCGCATCACTGCACTCCAGCCTGGCGCCTGGCAACACAGCGAGACTCTGTCTCAAAAAAAAAAAAAAAAAAATCAATGAACTGCTTACTGGTAGACACAATAATGTGAATGAATTACAAAAACATGCTGAGCGAAATAACCCAGACACAAAGAAGTACATACTATAGATATGGTTTGTCTACGTCCCCACCCAAATCTCTTCTTGAGGGACCCAGTGTGGGAGGTAACTGCATGGGGTAAGGGGCGGGGGGGGGCAGGACAGGTTTTTCCTGCGCTGTTCTTGTGATAGTAAGTCTCATGAGATCTGATGGTGTTAAAATGAAGTTTCCCTGTACAAACTCTCTTCTCTCGTCTGCTGCCATGTGAGACATGCCTTTTATCTTCCACCATGATTGTAGGGCAACCCCAGCCACATGGAAGTATAAGTCCATTAAGCTTTTTTTTTTTTGGAGTGGTGACAGAGTTTCACTCTTTTTGCCCAGGCTGGAGTGCAGTGGCATGCTCTCAGCTCACTACAACCTCCACCTCCGGAGTTCAAGTGATTCTCTTGCCTCAGCCTCCAGAGTAGCTGAGATTACAGGCGTGCACCACCGCACCCAGCTAATTTTGTATTTTTAGTAGAGACAGGGTTTCACCATGTTGGCCAGGATAGTCTCGATCGCTTGACCTCGTGATCCACCCGCCTCGGCCTCCCAAAGTGCTGGGATTACAGGCGTGAGCCACCATGCCTGGCCTAATCCTCTTTCTTTTTGTAAATTGCCCAGTCTCAGGTGTATCTTTATCAGCAGCATGAAAACAAACTAATACAGTAAATTGGTACCAGTAGAGTGGGGCATTGCTGAAAAAATACCCGAAAATGTGGAAGCAGTTTTGTAACTGGGTAACAGAAGAGGTTAGAACAGTTTGCAGGGCTCAAAAGAAGACAGGAAAATGTGGGAAAGTTTAGAACTTCCTAGAGACTTGTTAAATGGCTTTGACAAAAATGCTGATAGCAATATGGGCAATAAGTTCCAGTCTGAGGTGGTCTCGGATGGAAATGAGGAGCTTGGTGGGAACTGGAGCAAAAGTGACTCTTGTTATGTTTTAGAAAAGAGGCTAAGAGGCTAGTGGCATTTTGCCCCTGCCCTAGAGATTTGTAGAACTTTGAACTTGAGAGAGATGATTTAGGATATCGGCAGAAGAAATTTCTAAGCAGCAAAGCATTTAAGAGGTGACTTGGGTGCCATTAAAATCATTCAGTTTTTAGAAGGGAAGCAGACAGAGCACAAAAATTCTGAAAATTTGCAGCCTGACAAAGCAATAGAAAAGAAAAACCCATTTTCTGAGGAGAAATTCAAGCTGGCTGCAGAAGTAAGGAGGAGCCTAATATTAATCACCAAGACAATGGGGAAAATGTCTCCAGGGCATGTCAGAGGTCTTCATGGCAGCTCCTCCCACCACAGGCCCAGAGGCCTCAGAGGAATAAGTGGTTTCACGAGCCAAGCCCAGGGTCCTCACGCTCTGTGCAGCCTAGGGACTTGGTCCCCTGAGTCCCAGCTGCTCCAGCCATAGCTGAAAGGGGCCAACACTGAGTTTGGGTTGTGGCTTCAGAGGTGCAAGCCTCAAGCCTTGGCACCTTCCAGATGGTGTTGAGCCTGCAAGTGCACAGAAGTCAAGAATTGGGGTTTGGGAACCTCCACCTAGATTTCAGAGGACGTATGGAAATGCCTGGATCTAGAGGCAGAAGTTTGCTGCAGGGGCGGGGCTCTCATGGAAAACCCCCTCCAGAGGGTCACTCTCCTCCAGACCCCGGAACGGTAGATCCACTGACAGCTTGCACTGTGCACCTGGAAAAGCTGCAGACACTCAACATCAACCCGTGAAAGCAGCTGAGAGGGAGAACTTCCTTTTGATTTTAAAGGCTCATAGGCAGAAGGGACTTGCCTTGTCTCAGATGAGATAATGAACTGTGAACTTCTCAGTTAATGTTGAAATGAGTCAAGACTTTGGGGGACTGTTGGGAAGGCATGATTGGTTTTGAAATGTGAGGATAAGAGATTTGGGAGGGGCCAGGGGCAGAATGATATGGTTTGGCTGTGTCCCCACCAAAATCTCATCTTGAATTCACACGTTTTGGGAGGGACCCAGTGGGAGGTAACTGAATCATGGGGGTAGATCTTTCCCATGCTGTTCTTGTAATAGTGAGTCTCATGAGATCTGATGGTTTTTAAAGGGAAATTTCCCTGCACAAGCTCTCTTATCTGCTGCTGCCATGTGAGACATGCCTTTCACCTTCTGCCATGATTGTAGGGCCTCCTTGGCCACTTGGAACTATAAATCCATTAAACCTCTTTCTGGTTGGGCGAAGTGGCACACACTTGTAACCGCAGCACTTTGGGAAGCCAAGATGGGCAGATCACCCGAGGTCACGAGTTTGAAACCAGCCTGGCCAACATAGAGAAACTCTGTCTCTACTAAAAATGCAAAAAATTAGCTGTGCACGGTGGCAGATGCCTGTGATCCCAGCTACTCAGGAGGCTGAGGCAGGAGAATCGCTTGAACCCAGGAGGTGGAGGTTGCAGTAAGCCAAGATCACGCCACTGCACTCCAGCCTAGGTGACAGAGCAAGACTGTGTCTCAAACAAACAAACAAAAAAAAACTCTTGTAAATTTCCCAGTTTCAAGTATGTCTTTATCAGCAGTGTGAAAGCAGACTAAAAAACTATGTTTCTATTTATATGAAAATCTCAATAAACTTTCATTATCCAAAATGATAATTTAAACATTACATACCTATATATACATGCATGTTTAGGTTTGAATCTTGGTTCAGCTGCATCGTAGCTAAATGTCCTTGGACAAAGTATTTAATGTCTCAGTGTTATATGTAAAATGGAGATGACAGCAGTAAGTGATTCATAGGGTTTCTGTAAATATTAAGTAACAGATGTGAATGACAGAATCCAAGTATTAAATGAGATAATCTATGTAAAGCAATTGGAACAAGGCCTGGCATATAATAAGTACTTAATAAATGTTAACAGTTACTGTTAAATATACACAAAGTATATTTGTGTCTAGACTAGGAGAAGGCATTAAAATATGAAGTAGCATTGCAAAAAACAAGAGTAAAAAAAAGAAATCAGCCAGGTGCGGTGGCTCAGGCCTGTAATTCCAGCACCTTAGGAGGCCAAGGTGGGTGGATCACAAGGTCAAGAGATCAAGACCATCCTGGCCAACATGGTGAAACCCCCGTCTCTACTAAAAATACAAAAATTAGCTGGGCATGGTGGCTCTCACCTGTAGTCCCAGCTACTCAGGAGGCTGAAGCAAGAGAATCGCTTGAACCCAAGAGGCAGAGGTTGCAGTGAGCCAAGATCACGCCACTGCACTACAGCCTGGTGACAGAGCGAGACTCCGTCTCAAAAAAAACAAAACCAAAAAGAAGAAGAAGAAATCATAAGGTACGTTAAAGTTTAGAGACAGATTCAGTTAATTTGTGTGTGTGTGTGTGTGTGTGTGTGTGTGTGTGAGACACAGTCTTACTCTGTTGCCCAGGCTGGAGTGCAGTGGCAGGATCTCAGCTCACTGCAACCTCTGACTCCTGGGTTCAAGCGATTCTCCCACCTCAGCCTCCTGAGCAGCTGAGACTATAGGCACGCACCACCACCAAGCCCAACTAATTTTCGTATTTTTTGGTAGAGATGTGGTTTTACCCTGTTGGACAAGCTGGTCTCGAACTCCTAACCTCAAGTAATCCGCCTGCCTCAGCCTCCCAAAGTGCTGGGATTACAAGCATGAGCCACTGCACCCGGCTGATTCAGTGACTTTTTCAATACACAAAATAGTTTATTTTTTCATTATTCTGTGGGAAAATGTATTATCTCAGTTTTCAGTAACAAAATGTGCCAGGCACATTATAGATTCTCAATAAATACTTACTGAATTGAACTATTTCATTGTAATGAGATTGTCTTAATAACCAAGGAAAAAATGTTTGTCACTTTTTGACCCCATTAACTTCTATTTCTCCTTTAGACAATCTCTTTCAGCGGCCACATTATCTCACCATTCCTTTCCCTAAAGAGCTAGAATTCTTTTTTTTTTTTTTTTTTGAGATGGAGTCTTGCTCTGTCGCCCAGGCTGGAGCGCAGTGGCACAATCTCAGCTCACTGCAACCTCCACCTAGCGATTCTCTTGCCTCAGCCTCTTGAGCAGCTAGGACTACAGGCATGTGCCACCAGGCCCAGCTAATTTTTTATGTCTTTAGTAGAGACGGGGTTTCACCGTGTTAGCCAGGATGGTCTCGATTGCCTGACCTCGTGATCCGCCCGCCTCAGCCTCCCACAGTGCTGGGATTACAGGCCTGAGCCACCGCACCTGGCCGAAAGCTAGAATTCTTAAAAGAAGAGACTGTAGGATTTTCTCCCCATTTGAACAGTAAGATCTACATTGAGAAAGCATAGTGCTCTCCACTGCTTTCTGACAAGTGCTCCTAAAAGTCTGTGACAAATCAGGAAAACACTAAATGCTGCAAAAGTAAACACAAGGCAATTGAAAAACAAATAAATTACTAAAAGTATGGAGAGAAGAAAAAATTCAAATCAAGAACTGTGTATTTTTAATGTATTACTTGTTTGGTAAAAAAATCATGGCATATCTATGTGGCAAATACCCCCATATTTTCATTTTTGAACACATATTACTCATTTAATTTGTAGCCTAAATTGAATGTCAAACTGTGATTTGTCTAATTTGAGATGGAAACTGGTTTCTTAATACTGTTTTATAAATAGTTTCTGAAGAAGTCTATTTATACATTTTAAGGTTTTTGTGTAAATACAAAATTTTTAAGAGATAATTTCTGAAAGATTCTGTCTGTGAAACTAGAGCCATTAGCTCTGGTTCACACACACATGCTTGTGAAACTATGCAAGCACATATGCTCAACTTGACCTCTCAACCCTACTACTTTTTTTTTTTTTTTTTGAGATGGGGTTTCACCATGATGGCCAGGCTGGTCTTGAACTCCCGACCTCAGTTGATCACCCACCTTGGCCTCCCAAAGTGCTAGGATTACAGGCGTGGGCCATCGTGCCCGGCTGCCCCTACTACTTCTTAAATATTTTCACCAGATTGAAAATATTTTACTAAGTTCTGAAAAGATGTTATAACTATTGATTAATACATTGACTCTCTTTTTTTTTTAATCTTTTTTTTTTTTAATTTTTTTTTTATTTAAAAAAAAGATGGAGTTTCACCATGTTGGTCAGGCTGGTCTTGAACTCCCGACCTCAGGTGATCCGCCCGCCTTGGCCTCCAGAGTGCTTGGATTACAGGCGTGCGCCACCACGCCCGGCCTACATTGACTCTTTCAAATATATCTTAGAGGAGGAAGGGAAAAACAGCACAGTGCTGATGTTTAAGGGCTATGAGATAATCAATAAAGCTAATGGCTCTAGTTTTTTGTTTGGTTCTAAAAGCTACAACATTTATTTAATAAAAAAGGATGTGGAAACTTAAACACAAAGTTTACATAAATAAGAGACCATGAGATGGTACCCAATGTCCCACATCCTCATAAGGACAAAACATGCTGATGAAAACATCTACACAGACTAAAGATTCTACAAGTTAAAGATGTTCATCTTTTCCATATTTGTCATGCAGTTTCAATGACTTCTTGCCCAGTCCTCCATATAATTGCAATTGACCATTGGGAAGACTGGCTAAACTCCTGCATATATCCTAGGTACCGTAAAGCAACCCTAGTACATCTCTGAGTTTTTCATTTCTGTGTTTTTTTAAGTTCTGGGATACATGTGCACAACGTGCAGGTTACATAGGTATACATGTACCATCGTGGTTTGCTGCACCTATCAATCCATCATCAAGGTTTTAAGCCCCACATGCATTAGGCATTTGTCCTAATGATCTCTTTCCCTTTGCTCCCCACCCCGAAACAGGCCCCGATGTGTGATGTTCCCCTCCCTATGTTCATGTGTTCTCACTGTTCAACTCCCACTTATGAGTAAGAACATGTGATGTTCGGTTTTCTGTTCCTGTGTTAGTCTGCTGAGAATGATGGCTTCCAGCTTCATCCATATCCCTGTCAAGGACATGAACTCATTCTTTTTTACAACCACATCTCTCATTTTTAAAAAGCCTTATACATATTATGTGTGCAATCATTCCAATGGAAAATAAACACCTTTCACATCTGTGTTAAGAATAGCATATTGGCTGGACATGGTGGCTCATGCCTGTAATCCCGGCACTTTGGGAGGCTGAGGTGGGAGGATCACCTGAGGTCAGGAGTTTGAGACCAGCCTGGCCAACATTGTGAAATCGGTCTCTACTAAAAATACAAAAATCAGTCAGGCATGGTGGTGGTGGTACATGCCTGAAATCTCAGCTACTCGAGCAGCTGAGGCAAGAGAATCCCTTGAACCCAGGAGGTGGAGGTTGCAGTGAGCCAAGATTGTGCCACTGCACTCCAGCCTGGATGACAAAAGTGAAACTCTGTCTCAAAAAAAAAAAAAAAAAAAAAAAAAAAGAATAATGTATTAAAATTTTTAACTGATAAAAGTTCACCTGTGGCAGAGTAAGAGATACAAAATCTCATACCTAAAGAATGGTTAAGAGTAAAAGTCAAAAATGCCCAAATATATGTTTCAATGTATGATTTCACCATATAATTTCTTACCAAGGACTCTAAAATAGTAAAATTTACTACTTGTTATATATGTAAAAACTCATGGGCTGTATCTCAAGGATATCTGATAATTTCAATAGTCACAAATCTTAGTGGAAGCAGCCTGATAACAAAAGCTTCTGGCAGCCAAATACGTGATTAAGTCAGCAAATGTTTATAGAATTGCCTACTGCAAATCCACTGTGTTATACCCAAAGCAGCAGTTCTTAAGCAATCAGAAATTGCTACTCACCAGCAAGGGTGTAATCCATATCAAAACCAAAACACTTTATCTTTTCCATGGCTAAGCTTCGATTCACAAACACCCTATAGAAAAGAATAAAAAATAGTATCTCAATTAACACTGAAAAATAAATTCTCAAGTTTAATAAAGTTATTTGGCTATTTTTCTAGATTTTCTCATTTTTCCAACCAATTGTTTAAACTTTTAAAATTATATACTAAGATGTATAATACAACATGCTCTCCGATATACTTACCTTGATACACATATACACAGTGAAATGATTAATACAGTCAAACAAATTAACATACCCATTATCCCATATAGTTACCTTTCTTTCTTTCTTTCTTTGTGATACAAGTACTGAAAATCTATTGTCTTGGCAAATTACCAGTATATAATACAATATTATTAAATACAGTCCTCATGCTATACATTAGATCTCTTAAACTTACTCATCCAACGTAACTGCAGCTTCATACCCTTTGATCTACATCTTTCCATTCTTCCCCAACACTGTTTTGTTTTAGTATTTTGAGGCAGAGTCACTCTGTCACCCAGGCTGGAGTGCAGTGGTGCAATCACAACTCACTGCAGCCTCAGCCTTCTAGACTCAGGAGATCCTCTCACCTCAGCCTCCCCAGTAGCGGGAAATATAGGTGCACGTCACGAAGCCTGGCTAATTTTTTATTTTTGGTAGAGACAGAGTCTCACCTACATTGCTCAGGCTGGTCTTGAACTCCTGGGCTCAAGCAATCCTCCTACCACAGACTCTCAAAGTCCAGGGATTACTGGCATGAGCCACCATGCTTGGCCTCCAATCACTATTTTGCTCTTTGTTTGTATGGTTTCGTTTTTTGATTGCTTTTTAGATTCCACATGTGACATCACATTTTTTTTGTGTGTCTGGCTTTTTTCACTTAGCATAATGTCTTCTAGGTTCATCCATGGTGTTGCAAATGGTAGAATCTCCTTTTTTAAGGCTGAATATTCCATTGTGTGTATATATACCACAATTTCTTTATCCATTCATTCAGCCCATAGAGAGATATTTTGTTTTTTTCCATCTCCTGGCTATTGTAAATGATGTTGCAATGAACATGGGAGTGCAGATATCTTTACAAAGTAGTGATTTTATTTCCCTTGGACATATAACCAGAAGAATTGCTGGGTCATATGGCAGGTCTATTTTCAATTTCTTTAGGAAGCTCCACAGCACTTTCCACAGTGGCTGCATCAATATACACTGCCATCAATAGTGTACAAGGGCTCCCTTTTCACTGCATCCTTGCCAACATTTATTTCCTATCTTTTTGATAAAAGGCATTCTAATAGGTATGAAATATCTCATTGCGGTTTTGATTTGTACTTCCCTGATGATTAATGATGTTAAGCACCTTTTCAAATATCTGTTAGCCATTTACATGTCTGCTTTGGAGAAATGTCTATTCAGGTCCTTTGCCCATTTTTAGGTTATTCCTTTTTTCGCTATTGTTTGAGATCCTTATGTATTTTAGATATTAATCCCTTATCAGATATATGGTTCACAAACAGTTTCTCCAAATCCATAGGCTGCCTTTTTTCTTCCCCCCCCCCCGAGATGGAGTCTCACTCTGTCGCCCAGATTGGAGTACAGTGGTGCAATCTTGGCTTACTGCAGCCTCTGCCTCCCAGGTTCAAGCAATTCTCCTGCCTCAGCCTCCTGAGTAGCTGGGACTACAGGCATGTGCCGCCACACCCGGCTAATTTTTGTATTTTTAGTAGAGATGGGGTTTCACCATGTTGGCCAGGATGGTCTTAATTTCTTGACCTTGTGATCCACCTGCCTCGGCCTCCTAAAGTGCTGGGATTACAGGCGTGAGCCACCACACCTGGCCTGCCTTTTTATTTTATTGTTTCCTTTGCTGTGAAGAAGCTTTTTAGTTTGAGATAGTCCCACTTGTTTTTGCTTTTGTTGCCAGTGCTTTTGGTGTCCTATCCAAAAAAATCACTGGCAAGACCAATGTCATGAAGCTTTTTCTTTGTTCTCCTTTAGATCTTCTTTTTTTTTTTTTTTTTTTTTTTTTTTTTTTTTTCTGAGACCAAGTCTTGCTCTGTCGCTCAACCTAGAGGGCAGTGGGGTGATCTCAGCTCACTGCAACCTCCACCTCATGGATTCAGGCGATTCTCCTGCCTCAGCCTCCTGAGTAGCTGGGATTATAGGTGCCTGCCACCACGCCCGGCTAATTTTAGTATTTTTAGTAGAGATGGGGTTTCACCACGTTGGCCAGGCTGGTCTCGAACTCCTGACCTGGTGATCCACCTGCCTTGGCCTCCCAAAGTGCTGGGATTACAGGCATGAGCCACCGTGCCCAGCCTCTTTTAGATCCTCTCCTTTAAATATTAGTATTAAAATCCCTATTAATAATTATTCAAGGCCAGGTGCAGTGGCTCACACCTGTAGCATTTTGGGAGGCCGAGGCAGGCAGATGGCTTGAGCTCAAGAGTTCAAGACCAGCCTGGGTAACATGGGGAGACCCCCAACTCTACAAAAAATACAAAGATCAGCCGGGCATGGTGGTGTGCACCTGTGGTCACAGCTACTTGGGAGGCTGAGGTAGGAGGACTGCTCGAGTCTGGGAGATCAAGGCTGCAGTGAGCCAAGATCACACCACTGCACTCCAGCCAAGGTGGGAAAGTGAGACCTTGCTCCCCAAAAACGTAACAAATAAATTAAAAATTTAAAAATATTATTCAAGTCTTGCTTATACAAACAGTAAATAAAATCAGATATTATACAAAAATATACAGATTTGTATATTGTGTCCTGGCATTAAAAATGCCATGCATTCAGTATTTCAGGGAAAAGGATCTCCTTTTCAAAGTTTGACCCCATAAAATAAGATTACTTTTGGGATTTTATAAGTTATTAACTTATTAATTTGTGATTTATTTAATAAACAAGAGTCATTTAAAGCCCACCAAAGACATAAATGTAGATTCATTAAATAAATTGCTACTGTCTGTTATACCAGATACTGCAATTGAACAAAAGACTACCAGCTATCATTAAATTTATATTGTAATTTACTCTCTTTATCCCTGAGGAACTCGGCCTACTAGGAGAGAGACTTATAAGTGAGTAATTTCAGCAATTCAGTAAGTACTATAAAATAACATGGAGGAGACAGTACCAGTTGTTTAGAGAGGTCAGGAAGAAATATTTGAACTGAATCTTAATCAATCAGTAGTTTTCCATTAGGAAAATGCAAGAAAGGCAACGCAGGCAAAATAACCAAGCAAAGAAAAGGTTTACAGTAAACTACAAATCATTTATTATGGCTGAAGTTGAGAAGCTTTCTTTAGTTTTGCTTCTCTGTTTTCACAGAAAGAGATTTTCTAGGGGGCAAGGATGGGGGAAGGAGCTATGAAAGGTTAGTAGGAGTCAAAATCATGATGATTTTGTATGCCACATTAGGGAATTTGGACTTTATCCTGCATTTAAGACCGAAATATCAGATTTTAAGTAAATGAAATAAGCAGAAAGATCACTATGGAGACATGGGGAAAACTGAACATATAATAATATGGTAGATCATCACCATAATGGTCTTTCAAGGTAAGTTTTAAACATCTTTAAAAATAAGTACTGGGTGTAGTGGCTCACGCCTGTAATCCCAGAACTCTGGTAGGCCGAGGCGGGCAGATCGCTTGAGCACAGGAGTTCGAGACCAGCCTAGGCAATATGGAAAAACCCCGTCTCTACAAAAAATACAAAAAACAGCTGGGTGTGGTAGCACGTGTCTGTAAGTCCCAGCTACTTGGGAGGCTGAAGTGGGATCTCCTGAGCCTGAGAGGCAGAGGTTGCAATGAGCCAAGATTGTACCATTGCACTCCAGCCTGGGTGACAGAGTGACTACCTGTCTCAAAAAGAAAAAAAAAGAAAAGGAAGGAAAAAAGAAAAGACTAGAAAAGAAAAAGAA
Organism: Cacajao melanocephalus; assembly: GCA_963573385.1. Taxonomy (NCBI): domain Eukaryota; kingdom Metazoa; phylum Chordata; class Mammalia; order Primates; family Pitheciidae; genus Cacajao; species Cacajao melanocephalus. The sequence goes on from CAUYLG010049015.1 coordinate 26,375, forward strand.
AGTAAGGTTATCCTTTCCACCTGATCCTCAGCTTGGTAGCCAAAGTTAAAACTGCATGGCTTCTCTTCTTATTACCAAACCTTTTATTTGCCTTCATTTCATAAGTAACTGTAAGAAGTTAAAAAGACATAGATCAGTGGATCCCAAAACTACAGTGTACATCAAAATCACAATCACCTAAATAACTCGCTAATATCAGATCTTCTATTGATATTTACCTCACCATTTTAAAATGTCTAATTTATATATGTTTCTTATTCATTTTCAAGACAGGTTCTTACTCTGTCGCCCAGGCTGGAGTGAAGTGGTGTGATAATGGCTCACTTGCTGTCTCAACCTCCCAGGCTCACGTTATCCTCCTACCTCAGCCTCAGCCTCCCAAGTAGCTGGGACCACAGGTACACACCACCACACCCAGCTATTTTTATTTTTATTTTTATTTTCTTTGTAGAGACAGCCTTGGAGACTTTTTTTAAAAGGAGTTTGGGACCAGGAGTGGTGGTTCATGCCTGTAATGCCAGCACTTTGGGAGGCCAAGATGGGAAGACTGCTTGAGCCCAGGAGTCTAATACCAGCCTGGGCAATATGGTGAGACCTTATCTCTACAAAAAATAAAAAATTAGCCAGGCATAGTGGCACATGCCTGTAGTTCAGCTACTCAGGAGTCTGAGGCAAGAAGACCACTTGAGCCCAGGAGGTCAAGGCTGCAGTGAACTGAAATCGTGCCGCTGCACTCTAGCTTGGGCAACAGAGCAAGACGCTATCTCAAACAAACAAACAAAAAACACCTTCCAACCTCCAATCCCCAAACATATCACCTTCTAATATTTCATCAAATATCACCCTGATATTACTGATAAAAGCATCTACTTTATTTTCCCAGTTACGTAAATCCTTTTGAAAGTACAACAGGGATAAAAGACAAAACAATGGTTGTAACTCTAGAAACTAAACGTTACTACTGAAGGCTTTTCAAACAGATTCTTAATTCAGGCTAGGGAGCCAACTGGATCAAATCCTTGATCAGGCCCTAACAGCTGACATGCCTAAAATATTCTATGGGAATACATGCAGGAATGGATTGGGGAAGATTTTTTTTCCCTTGTGATACAATCCAGGAGAGAAATACATAGAACCACATAATAAAAGAAATGGCTTTGACTCTCATAGAAGAAAGATGCTAGCTGGCTTCAGGCACAGCTAACATCACAGGAAAAAAGAGATTTTGCTGCTAATGTCACTCAATCAGTGCTTAAGATCGAAAGAAACTATCAACAGTCCCAGCCAAGTACTAGCTTCTTTCTTTGTTAGAAAAGCGATTAAGCTTGTACTGTCATGAAAATCTATCACATATGTATATTTTTAAGGATATAAAGATTATAATGTACCTTTATTATCTATGTAAACTCTAGGAATAACAATTTCAGGAATATGAAAATCTGGTTTTGCCAAAATAATCACTGCTAAATAGCCATTGAATTGCACTTCTCTCCTCTTTAACCTAGTCATGTTAACTATTCAATCAACACAGTCATTGTCTACTACAAAGCAAATACCATTTTCTGACATACGTCAAAGAAGCTATTCTTTAGGGAGCAGAAAGAGTTAAGACAGACTTTATAAGAGTCTAAAATTAGGAAATAAGATGTTTTCCTATAAGTTCTACCAAATGTCCTTTTATCTTTTCATTTTCATTCGAAATAAATACTCTAACCACAAAAGCAATTCCTGAACCTACAATCACTCCTGTATCCCCCAATTCATTTCTACTATGTTTATAAAAATGAAAAGCCTTACATATATTCTCATCTCTCCTTTTCTTTCCCTAATTTAGGCTACAAAACATGAGGGGAGGGGCAATATGGAATTAAATCTAATTTGTTGTATGAATATCTAAAGTGCATAAGCAAAGCTATAATGGTAAAATAGAATAGCTGTATTATAGAGAACTGCAATAAGCCAAATACAGTTATTTGGCTATATAGTCCATGGTTTACAAAGATAATAAACACCCAAATGCTTAAAGTATGCACTGACTTCAGCATAGAGGCAGCCTCAAACATGAAATACCATATCTCCAGGATATAGTCTTCAAGAGAAACTAATCTCTTGGCCTCAAACTAATGACTATTCTTCACTGAAGTTACAGCAAAACAAAGTGTTAGGTACTATATCAACTAAAAGGTACTGTATCAATTACAAGGCTGGCCCACTGCCCCATCGCACATTTCAAAACAAAAAGATTCATCTGCTTGAGGAATCCAAAAATTTCTATTGGTCTCAGGACCTTAACTGTACCTTTGCCAATGCCAGTTTACGGTTTCACATTTCTAAATTATTAACAAGTGGAACATCCTCCACCCCGTGTTCAACAGCTTGAACATATCTGCGAAATTAATTTCCTGAAGTTTGCTTTTAAAAAAGCACAAACTTGCCACCCTAGAAAGCATGACTAAACTAAGCATCCAGTCTTAAAGCATAATTAACCAGCAATTCCAACATACTAAGTCATTTGTAAGTTGCAGATTTGAGCACTAACAATAAAAACAATTTCTAGGTGACAGGAACACTAAAAAACCAAGCACAGACTTCAATAATAAAGACAAACATTACAGCTTTTATTATCATATCCCACAGCAGTTAAGACATGAAACTTGAATAAACTCTATCCAAGTAAATATAAATATTAGCCATAAGAAATAAAGCCATTAATATAATGTGCTTTAGGAATAGGGATCTAACATTCTCACACTTAAGTAACATGAACATGCAATTTATTAAATTTTAATTTTGTAAATAGCAATCTTTGAGATTTAACTTGTAATTCAAAGCAGCATTACCTCATCTGTCACTGGTTGCCGTTTTGAAAAGTGTGAAACTATCTGAGTCAACTAGTTCTTGAAGTCACATAACAAAATTCTTCGTAAAGTCCCTAGTATAGTTTTTTTGTGACTTAACTTCAAGAAGCTTAGTCTGTATCAGGCCTTTAAAAATCATGTATCTTCCGAGACAGTGCTGGAGAAAACACCTCTGTGTCTAATTTAACTTGTCATTGGATATCACTGTTGCTCCATACAAATCCATTTGGAATAGAATTTCTTTGGCAATGGTGAACTTTATCTCTAACTCCTCCCATTGCCTAGGAGTCACAATTTCCTGGCCAAGTGCCCAACGACAGTTACTGCAACAACAAATGAGACTAAGGATTCAAGTATAAAATCTTCTTGGGCATCTGTTTCCCTTATGCGTTTGCATAATTATACATTCAAAATTTGCTACAATCAAGAAAAGAAAAAGTTACAAGTGCTTTTTGAGAGGACAAATTGAAATTATAAACTAAAATGTATGTGTCTGTATATATGCACATTTTTACTTAATAGAAAATGCTATAATGTGGATTTTTTGTTGAAAACCCAATAATTTCCAAACTAGTTCCTACTTCTGCTACTGGCACTCCCATTTTCCCATTCAAGCTTAAAATCTAGTTATTATCTTTTGATTCTTTCTTCTTCTTCTTTAAATCCACATCCAATCATCTTATGTGCCTTCATTTAAATTACCAAACGTCTCTGGAATCCAATCTTCCATTCAATTCACAGTGCTAACAACATGTTCAGGTCCTCATTAGTCCAGCAATCATCTCCCAATTGCTCTGCCCTCACACTAATGCCAAATTAATTCCTTTGAAGTAGTGCTACTCAAAGTGTGGTCCACAGACCAAGGCTAGCTTATGAACATTTGTTACTAACTCATGATATGACACATACAGAAATTTTAAGTCTTAAGAAACTTTTATAGTAATTTGACAGAAATTTTTTTATTGAATGTAGTAATAAAAAAGTAGGCTTACATTTTGTGTCTTCATTTTTCTTGCAATTCATTTTTATTCTTTAAATATGTCCATTTGAAACGGACTGGAAAAAGTTGTTTATACACTGGTCCTCCCCTCACAGATCATTTGAGAAGCACTGTCCTAAAGCCTAGATCCAATCACATCACGCTCTTAAGAACCTTTAGTCATTGCTCACTACTTACCCAATTAATAAACTGTAAATTCTTAGATCTTCAAGTTCAAAACCTTTCACCATTTTGTCAAAATCAGTTTGATCATATGTTGTGCCACATCATGCACCTTTAGCTCTAGTAATCAAAGCCAGCTACTTGCTGTTTCCTAAATATGCCCTAAGGCTTTGTTTATATTGTTTTCCTTATACTTAAAAGGACCACTGAGTTACCTCTAATTATTTAAGACCCTGGATCTCAAGTGATTTAGTCAAGGAACTATTAATATTCTGGTTGTGCCACAGTACTATGTGACAGTAATGTCTCTGGGTCTCATTACTTTTGCATCAACAACTAAAATTCTATAAAGTTGTGACCCAAGTGAGAGGTTTAAATATTCAAAATTCCCTATTTTGACACTTACTATATATTGTCATATACATAAAATATGGTAGTTCTCTTATTCTTTACTTGATTATAAACTTTGAGAACAAGATTTATAATCTTTGCAATACCTAACATAGGGCGTTGTAATAGCAGACACAATATTTAACTGAACTAAAAATTAAGCTTAAACTAGAAACTTAATAGGAGTTGGTGGTTGCCAGAGGCTGTGGGGAGGAGAGAACCGGGGAGTTTCTGCTAATGGGTACGGGGTTTCTTGTGAGGGTAATGAAATGTTCTAAAATTATATAGTGGTACTTGTTGCACAACTCTGCGAGTATACTAAAACCACCAAATTGTATGCTTAAAAAAGGTGAATTGAATGGTATATGAATTGCATCTCAATAAAACTGTTATTACAAAAGAGTAATAGGAAGACCTCATCTTCCATTATGTCTCCATCCTTCATAAAAAGTATGTTTAATGATATAAAAATTATAGGTAGGAACTTTATGAAATGGATTCTTAAAAATTCAAAGTTCAAATATCATGGACATACAGACCCAACAAGAAATTTTGGGTTAGATTCTAAAAACAACAGACATCTAGTAGTATTAGCTTTCTTTCATAAATTCTAACCAATAACTTCTTACTAATTTGTTTCAACATTTTCTCTGAGAAATATCAAGAGGGATACATTTTCTTTATTGGATTGTGTCAAGAGAACAGCAGCCTGTGCATTAAAAATCTGAACAGTACTCGCTTCGGCAGCACAGACACTAAAAATCTGAACAAATGCATTACGACTTATAAAACATGAATTAATTATAATACTCATTTTATTCACTTATGTACTCAATATTCAAAAGTTCCAAAGGAAAGTCAGTATGGAGAAATACATAGAACAAAATTTAAGATTATTAATATTTAAACTGCCATCAATTATAATGTACCCATATTATACACTACTAAGAGGGAAAATGGCCAGGCACAGTGGCTCATGCCTGTAATCACAGCACTTTGGGAGGCTGAGGCAGGCAGATCATGAGGTCAAAAGATTAAGACCATCCTGGCCAACATGGTGAAACCCCATCTCTACTAAAAATACAAAAATTAGCTGGGCATGGTAGCGCATGCCTCGGGAGGCTGAGGCAGGAGAATCACTTGAACCTGTGAGGCGGATTTCTGAGATCTCGCCACTGCACTCCAGCCTGGAGACAGAGCAAGACTGTCTCAAAAAAAAAAAAAAGGGAGGGGAGGGGAATGCCAAGTCAGAGCCTAGTAGGAGATTCCACATAAAGCTAGGATATCAAAAGGGCTATACTCATAATACAAGGATATAGGAGAAATATATCTGGCAACATAGAATGCCTCACAAAGAAATCTGTACATTTCAGCCTTAATTGTACATCTCTTTTATATTTTGCACAGAGTCCAGGGAGGGGGAAATCTCCCCCTGAGAATTTGAATAAGTCAGTCTTGTAGCTATAGGTTGTGCTCTCAATTTATGCTACCAGGATGGCTGATAGTTTCCCCAGGTTGCCAAAAGAAATGAAAGCAAATCCTCTCTGGAAGAACTCAACTTGAATTCTAGGTGGTACATTGCTAGACAAAGCCCAGCTGCAGGGATATTTAAATGTAAAAGAACATCTATCTTAAAAACGATACAATAATACGAGTACTAATGATAATGTAGACTCTCTTTCCACCAAAGATTTTAAAGCACACTTTAAGAAGATTCATCAAAAATATTTAAGGAAAAGATGAAAATTCCCTTTACCTTCATTCTCAAATGAAGAAATTGTGATAATGGGAGAAGGATGGTGGAGAGGGCTGACTGCCAAATCTGAAAAATACACAAGTTATGGGAAAAACCAGGATAATACCAGTACTTCTGAAAATGTATTTACTATTCTAAAACCTCAATCTTAAGTATAGGTTTTTCAAATCCCTTTTTTCCTATTTGCCTCTAAATTGGTTTTCATTTTTTCTCTGCAGTTTTTGAAAGACCAGAGTATAAGAGGATCATTCATAAAATGTAGCAAAATTTCAGGGTTAAACTCTGCGAGATAGAAATTGAAAAGAAAATATGATTATCCATGTTAGCGTAAGGCCAAATTAACAACTGTACTGTGCCTATACTGGAAGAAAGGTCAAAACCCAGAATTTAAAATAAAAATAATAAATTTCATTTTGGCCTTTTACCTAAAAAAAAACAGCAACTCCAGTAATTTTTTTTTAAAAAAAGGCACTCTAACAACTCTAAAGGACTAATTCAATTATGACACTGCAAGGAGAGTATATTTTTCCCAGCACTACATACACATCCTAGAAGCACCCATATTTTTCCAAAGATATCCCTTTGAAAATGAGTAATCAACAACCACTTTATTTAGAAAATTTTAAATCACCAGGTCAAGGAGCTTCTCCAGTCTCATTCCTCCACCAACTTTATCAAGGTATCATTTACTTAAAATAACATTCACCCACTTCAAATGATAATTTTGGTGCGTGCTGATAACTGTATACACTCATGCAACAGTACTGCAATCAAGATGTAGAATATTTTCTTCAATCCAAAAAATTCCTTCATGTCCTTTTGCAATACCCTCCCTAGCCCCTGGCCTTGAGCTACTACTAATCTGTACTGTCACTACAGTTTTCATATAAATGAAATCAAACATTATTTTGTCATGTGCCTGACTTCTTTTACTTAGTATAACACTTCTGAGATTCATCCATGTTGTTGCATATATGGAAACTAGTTCTTTTATTCCTGAGTAGTTCATTGTATGGATATACCACCATTTGTTTATCCATTCAGTTAATGGGCATTTGGGTTGTTTCCAGCTTTCGACTGTTATAAATAATGCCGCTACGACCAGTCACATACAAATTTATGCGGGTATCTTTTAATTTCTCCTGGGTAAATATCTAAAAGGGGAATTATTAGGTCATATGTTAAGCAGATGTTTAACTTAAAAAGACATTGCCAAAATTCTTTTTTATTTTGCACTCTCATTAGCAATCCATAAGTGTTACCATTGCTCCACACTGTCAGTGTTTTTAATTGTAGCCATTTTAGTGTGTGTGCAGTAGTATCTCATTGTAGTTTTGATCTGTATTTCCCTAATGACCAATAATATCTTTTCAAATCCACTTTTGTAAAGCATCAATTCAAATCTTTTGCCCGTTTTTAAACTGGGTTGTCTTATTATTGAATCACAAGAGTTCGTCATATATTTTGGATCCAAGTCCTTTATCGGCTATAAATATATTCAGAATATTTTCTCCCAGTCTGTGGCTTGTCTTTAAATATTTTTAATGATGTCTTTCAAGAAGCAGAGATTTGGTTTTTTAAATCTTGATGAAGCTCAACTTACCAATTTTGTCTAATTTTTATTCAGTTTATCTAAAAAAAAAAAATTTGTACCTCATTTGGGATCACAAAGATTATATTTAGATCTATGATCCATTTTGTGTTATTTTAATGTATGGTTTGAGGTAAAGGTCAAGGTTCATTTTTTACCTACATGAATATTCAGTTGTTCCAGTACACCTGTTAAAAACACCTCTCGCCACTGAATTAGCTTAACTTCTTTGCTGAAAATCAACTGATTATATATGTGTGGGTCTATGCACTCCCCATTTGGTTCCATGATCTATATCCCTATCTTAATGCTAATAATTATCATAGGTATGCATAAAGCTCAAGTATAATTTTTGGTGTTTTAACTCTATTAACAATCTTTGCCTATTATTATTAGGAAAATATTTCACAGATACCAAATAACAGATGGTACTAAATGTCAATATCACACTTCCGAAAACAGTGAATATAAGAATTCTTTTCTGCATTAGTTTACTAGAAAAAAAAAATTTTTTTAATTCTTTTCATCCCAAAGCACATAATGTATCCATTTATTTCTAAAGATAGCACAGACAATAAAAGTTAGTTGATTTCATTTGTATACTTCACATACTTCAAATGCACTTATTTTTCAGATACTACAGACATTGCCCCAGAGACTCCTAGAGATAAATCTAAAAGAGTATCTCTGTCCTTATAGTATCCTAGAGGGGTAATATAGGTCCCTCCAACTTTCTCTAACTAACCAAGTCTAACATACACTTTACCATAGGGTAAAAATTAGTACTGACAACTTCCCAAGAACTTTAATCGCATCTAGAAATACAATTCATTTTAAATCTACAAACTATAATAGCTTTATAAACAATCTTGAGTACGAGACTGACAAATATACTAGCACCTGTGATAGTCCTTATCATAAAAATGGTTTAACAATTACCTATCTATAGCCAATGATAGAAGGAAAGAAAATATACCAACTTAAAAAGGCAGTCCTTTCATAATTTTCACACTTAAAAGAAACCTCAAATTTCTAGTGATGTCATAAAAGGTCTAAAAATAATACAGAATTACTTATACCCCTGGTTGTTCTCATTATTCAATAATGAAGTTTAAAAATAGCAGTAAAGTGGGCCAATTTTATTTTGCTCATAATCAATACATGATTAGATTAAAATGATTTTAAAGGTGAGATTCTGGAACCACTTCAAATTTTCTTACAGAAGAGAAAAAGAATTAATAGATTCCAGAAAAATAAAAACTAAACTTTTACTGTATTTTTAAAGATTTTTTTTGAGAGATTTATGTCCTATTTTATCAAATGAAACATCTCTTTTAAATTAATCAGGTCTAGTTATGCCTGAAGGCTAGAAATGAAATAACCAACAGTATGCAGTTACTAACTTATCACTTATTACAGTGGTCACAAAAAGAGAATCAGTAATAATTCAGACTGAGACATAAGAGAAACTAAAAAAAACGATAAAAACCTAACACAGAACTATCTTATATTGCAAAGCAAATTAGAATAGGGAATTCTACTCTAAATTATTTTTGGCCTACACTGCTCAGAAACAAAAAAAATCATAGGCTGCTTTTCACTAAATATTTCGCACCATTTTCTAAAGGTACTACTTATTTTAAAACGCTTTTTAATTTTTAAGCTTCCCTTAATTCTTTGGTAAACCACCACTGTTTGCTTCCAATCTTGACAAATACATTTTGCAGAAAAACAAAATGAATTTACCACAGAGTAAACAAAGTACTTATATCTTACAAAATTCCTATTAAGATTACCCATACTCAATGCTGTCTTTCAAAACAACAATAGCAACTTTACAGTAGATTATACATGAAGCACTGTAAGATTTGGGCTGAATTTCTTTCAATCTCTACCTCTACCTCCATTCTTGGACTGGCAGCACTGCTTATTAATCTTTTAATTCACTCAGATGACACCTCTTCACTAAGAAAAATGAAAGAGAAAGAATAATAAACTCACTTACCCTTCCTTAGACATTCTGAAAGATCTACTTCCTCTGGATGAGAATACAGGATCAACAAACAAGCTTCACTGATCTCTTGAGAACTGTGGCTCATTTGTTAAAGCACAGAGAACTCAGGCCCTGAGAGGCCCAACAAATTTGGGCACAATGCCGAACCCTAACTAGGCAATATCTCAGTGACCAATATCCTCAGCTTTAAATACTTGAAAACTTAAGAACAATTTTGAGACTAGGAAAAATAACTAATGGTCCGAACTGTTTAAGTAAGGTTGGCCAGTTAAGGAAGGAGACAGTCCAAATGGCAAGTTCCCGTAAGAGACAGGAATCGTTACTGGCAAACACAGAAAAAGCAAATTTACCCCCTAATGAGGCCCTCCAACAGTACGCAAACAATGTGAGTTTCACAGAATCGGGCAGCCCTGGTCGGTCAAAATCATTTTTAGTTTACTCTGTGGGCAAGAAATACAGGACAAATAATTTTATGTTTTAATTATTAGTTTAGTTATTTCCTCCCTCAGAAAATGAACAATGTGAATTACAAGAGAAGGAAGTTATGTGCCAATCATATTACAGGAGGAACCTAAAGTATTTCCACAGTGAGGTGTTTTTTTTTCTGATTTCATTAACTGCTTTTAAAGAAAACATCTGTGTTCACAAATATTTCACTTAATTGCCTGAAAATCTCAGCTCATATGAAAATATATTTACAGATCTCTGGTATATGGGGGATAAATCCAGAACATTCTAAAAACATCTCAGAGCAAATTGAGCTTTGAAAAACATTTTTCTAACATTCCTGCCTCATGACCAATACAATGCATAGGGATTATGCAACAGGGGAAGAAATAAATAAGTCAGCTAAAGTCTAAGAACATTAACATGGCAAGTAAATCCTCCTAGTGGTGATTCAAATTAAAAATAAAATACATATACCTTGAAGAACTACTACTTGAATTAAGGCTTAAAAATTTTAAAAAGCTTTGTCCCTTTAAATATTACCTAAATATCTTACCATAAAGGATTATATTAGTTATTAAAATGTTTAAATGTTACTAAGTACTTAAAAGCACTACTAAATACTATAAATTCAAAATAAAATTTAGTGATAAAAAAAGACTTTAAGGTAGAAAAAAAAATTTTTTTTAAATTAATTTAGTTGATTTAGAAAAGCAGTACGGTATAATGGAAAGAAAATGGGTACTAGAACTAGGCTTGAATTCCAGCTCCTCCACTTTCTAGCTTTGAAACCTTGAATAAGTTACTTAACCTAAGCCTGAGGCTTTTTTTTTTTTTTTTTGAAACGAAATCTTGCTCTGTCACCCAGGCTGTAGTGCGGTGGCACGATCTCGGCTCAGTGCAACCTCTGCCTCTCAGGTTCAAGCAATTCCCTGCATCAGCCTCCCAAGTACTGGGATTACAGGGGCCCACCACCACGTCCGGCTAATTTTTTTTGTATTTTTAGTAGAGACGAGTGTTCACCATCTTGGCCAGGCTGATCTTGAACTCCTGACCTCGTGATCTACCCGCCTTGGCCTCCCAAAGTGCTGGGATTACAGGCGTGAGCCACCGCACCCAGCCAAGCCTGAGCTTTTTAATCTATAAAAGGGAAGATAACATCTAGTAGGGAGGTTGTCTGTCATATGTAAACACTCCAAGAACTATTATTGTGGACAGGGGAACAGGAAAAGCAACTGGATTATCAGGCATTGCTTCATTAATATATCTCTTGGGAAATACTTTTTTAAAAAATCTAAATCTCAAGTTTTACACAAATACGAAGGATTTCCATTGACTATCCTCAAAGCAAATTCCATAAATACAAGAATACAAATTGAATATGGAAAAATGATCTAATCCTTAAGGGTGCCAACTTCCCATGGATTCCCTAGATTTTCAGCTTGTGGTATCACAGCTCAGTGTGGTGGAAATAAGTGTAATTACTATTTTAAGACTTCACTACTAGCAAAGAGAAAGGAAAACAAAAATTCTCACTTGAACCAAGGGTACACACTTACAGGAGCTTCCTGTGCAAAAGGTAAGGCATTGTCTAAAGATGATTAGCTCTTTCAAACTCCATACATACATTCAACAAATATTTACTGAATGTCTCTGTGCCAGGTACCAGTAATAAAAAGACAAACTTGGCAGTCCTTGATTTTAAGAAGCTCAAAGTCTAGTGAGGTCTATTCAAAAGCAGTTATAAAGTAGTATGTTAACGGTAGTATCAGAGATATGCACAACAGAGAGGGACATATATATCCCTTTTGGCTGCGTCTTATTGAAAGATAGGGGCCAGGTGCAGTGGCTCACGCCTGTAATCCCAGAACTTTGGGAGGCCGAGGCAGGTGGATCATGAGGTCAGGAGATCGAGACCATCCTCGCCAAAATGGTGAAACCCCATCTCTACTAAAAATACAAAAATTAGTCGGGCGTGGTGGTGCTTGCCTGTAATCCTAGATACTCGGGAAGCTGAGGCAGGAGAATCGTTTGAACCAGAGAGTCAGCAGTTGCAGAGAGCTGAGATCTCACCACTGCACTCCAGCCTGGCGATAGAGGGAGACTCTATCTCCAAAAAAAAAAAACAGATGAGATATTGTTTCCTAAAACTGACACTGTGCTAAGCTCTTTATTTATTGCCTCATCTAATCTTTGCAATAACTCTATGAGGTAGAAGTTATTCCAGTTTCAAAGATGACAAAGTTAAAATTTATAAAAATTAAATGCTGTGATTCTAAAGAAACGGAACAATCCAAAATGCTAACCCTAAGACCAAGCTCTTAATCACCAGGCTAAATGTATTAGCAGCAGGCTAAGAGGAAAAGAAGGGGTCTCCAACAGAAGAGGAACCACGAACATAAAGCAAAATGACATAAACATCATAATATGTGAATAAAAACAAAGCAATGAGCCTGGGACATCAAGGCTACAGTGAGCCATAATCACCCCACTTCACTCCAGCCTGGGTGACAGAGCAAGACCCAGTCTCAAAAAATAAATAAATAAATAAAAATTAAAAAAAAAAAAAAAAAAAAACAGTTGGGTTGACAGAACACAGAATCCAAGGAAGGGAATTGCTCAACACAAAAGTTGGAAGAAAAAAATCAGGCTTAAAGAGGCTTACGGGGGTTAAAATTTATCCTGCTGCATGCTCAGTGTGGTATCACTAAAAGTTCTAAGCAAGATTATAATATGATTTTAAAAATGAATTTGGCCAGGTGCTGTGGTTCACACCTGTAGTCCCAGCGACTCAGGAGGCTGAACTGGGAAGATTATTTGAGGCCAAGAGTTTGAGACCAGCATGGGCAACATACAAGATCCTGTCTCTATAAAAAAATAAATAATTTTTTTTTTTTTGAGACGTAATCTCACTCTGTCTCCAGGCTGGAGTGCAGTGGTGTGATCTCAGCTCACTGCACCCTCCGCCTCCCCGGATCAAGCAATTCTCTTGCCTCAGCCTCCCAAGTAGCTGGGAGAACAGGTGCACACCACTGCAACCAGCTAAATTTTTGTATTTTTTTTTCTGAAAGACAAAGAGAGACAGAGAGAGAGAGAGACTGTTAAATTCTGGAGTCATCCTAGCTCACTCACTGCAATCTGGACACTCCTTGGCTCGAAATTCTTCCACCTCAGCCTCCAGAGTACCTGGGACCACAGGCATGTGCCATTGTGCCCAGATCATTTTTTTTTTTAAGAGACAGGGTTTCACCATGTTGGTCAGGCTGCTCTCGAACTCCTGACCTCAGGTGATCCGCCTGCCTCAGCCTCCCAAAGTGCTGGGATTACAGGCGTGAACCACTGCGCCCAGCAATTTTTGTATTTTTAGTAGAGACAGGGTTTCACCATGTTGGCCGGGATGGTCTCAATCTCGTCACCTTGAAATCTACCTGCCTTGGCCTCCCAAAGTGCTGGGATTACAGGCATGAGCCAATGTGCCCAGCCAAAAAATTTTTTTAATTAGCCAGGGATGGTGGCATGCACCTGTAGTCCCAGCTACTTGGGAGGCTGAGGTGTGAGGATTACTTGAGCCCAAAGGGACCGCAGAGAGTTATGATCATGTCACTATACTCCACCCTTACCAACAGAGTGAGACTGCATCTCTTTTTAAAAAATATACAATCAAAGTCCTCAGCAAAAATAAAAATAAAAAAATAAAAAATTTGAGAAGGACAAGGCTGAAGGCAGGGAGACCTACAGGGGCATACTACCGTAATCTAGGACAGTGATACCAAGGGCCTGGACTAAGGCAATACTACCACAAATGAAAAGGCCGGAATCTAGAATTAGACTCATTTTATTAAAGTATGCATGTGTGCTTAAATAAAATATTAAAACTTGGGCAAAATGACTATATTACTCCTCACTTATTGCATCTATGGTAGTCATATTCAGAAATACTTCCTAACAGATATGGTAACAATTAAAGTTCTCTTTTAAAAAGCTTTCAAAAGGAGGTGCTTGGAAATAGGAATACAAGTCAGTTCTTACAACTCTTAGACCAAAGTTCACTAAGATTTAAATGTTTAACATATAACTGGAAACTGCAGAAAGTGACATAGCAGATTTGAAAAAAACATTCCAAAATGAAATGCTGAAACAAAAAAAATTATGTAAATCAAAATTTCTGAATGTGATTAATAGATTTCACAACAGATCAGACCCAACGGAAAAGAGAATTAGTGAACTATAAGTCAGGAAAAAATTTCCAGAATGTGACATGGAGGAAAAAAAAGGATGGAAAATACAAAAGGGTAAGACAAGAAAGGACACCATTCCTAATCTACTATATGCTTATTAGAGTTCAGAAGGAAAGGAGAAATGGGGCAGGAACAATACATGAAAATATAATGACAGAAAATTTTACAAAACTGATTAAATTCAAGCACTAAATTAAGAGGTCCAATGAATCCCAAGCAGGAAAAATAAAAAAGAAATGGGAAGTTCATTAGGTAATGAACTTTGGGAGGCATATGGGTGGGAGTGACACTTCTGGTATGCCTTTTGCATAATTTTGACTTTTAAATGTATATAACTCTTATAGATAATATTATATGTAATAATGCTACAACATAGGATGTATTATTATGAAATAATCTTACATTATTATGTTAAATTATTTTAAAAATTAAATCAATAAGAATGAAAAAGAAAAAACATTTAACTGAAAGCAAACACATGATCCTAATTATACTGCATACAAATACCCTAATCACACTGTAGAGAAAAAAAGCAAGAAAGAACCAACCCAAGTAACTAAAAAACACAGTATTTAACTATAAGCCTTTAGTCTTTGGCAGGGTAAGGTAAGAAAGTAGAAGAATGGCAAACAAATCCTGAACTGTTTGTTATGGTATGAGTTAATCAGCTGAAGCAATTTTAGATTAAGCAAGTGAAGTATGCTGATGATGTCAGGAGCCAGAGCTTTCACTGTGGAAAAAAGGATATACAAAAATGGAATAGGAGTGAACAAGAAGGAACTTTAGCTGGATGGACTAGAGTTAGATGTAATGCTGTGAACTCATGATTTCTACAATACATTTAAAAATGCATAGCCAGTGAAAATATGATACACAAATAAAGGTAAAGGCATCTTTAGAACATGCCACTCAACATCAGTAGAATACACATTCTTGTCAAAAGCATATAGATTATTGAAGATAGACCACAGAGTAGCCCATAAACCAAGCCAGAGTAAATTTAAAAGGACTAAAGTCATGCAAAATATGTTCTACAACCACAATGAAATGAAAGTACAAATTAATGACAAAAGAAAATTTGGGGCTGGGCACGGTGGCTCACACCCGTAATCCCAGCACTTTAGGAGGCCAAGGTGGGCAGAACACAAGATCATGAGTTCGAGACCAGCCTGCCTAACACGGTGAAACTCCGTCTCTACTAAAAATACAGAAATTAGCTGGGCGTGGTGACAGGCGCCTGTAATCCCAGCTACTTGGGAGGCTGAGGCAGGAGAATCATTTGAACCAGGAGGCGGAGGTTGCAGTGAGCCAAGATCATGCCTTTGTACTCCAGCCTGGGTGACAGAGTGAGACTCCAACTCCAAAAAAAAGAATGTGTTTTTAATGCTATCTGTACATATCTTTCTTTGGTAGTGATGTTATATTAAATCTTTTAACCATTTCTTAACTGGGTTATTTTCATATTGTTAAATTTTAAAAGTTCTTTATATAGTCCAGATCTAAGTCCTTTATCAAATTTTTTTCAGTCTATAGCTGCTTTATATACAATAACCAAAAACTTTAAAAAACTGAAATGTGCGCTGGATGCAGTGGCTCACACTTGTAATCCCAGCACTCTGTGAGGCCAAGGCAGGCAGATCACTTGAGGTTAGGAGTTCAAGACCAGCTTGGCCAACATAGTAAAACCTTGTCTCTACTAAAAATATAAAAAAATTAGCTGGGTATGATGGCACATGCCTGTAATCCCGGCTACTCGGGAGCCTGAGACACAAGAATCTCTTGAACCTGGGAGGTTGCAGTGAGCTGAGATTGCACCACTGTACTCCAGCCTGGGCGACAGAGTGAGACTCAGTCTTAAAAAATTTTTTTAATCAAAAAAATAATTAAAAACTCACGTTAGCCAGGCATGGTGGCTCTCGCCTAAAATCCCAGCACTTTGGGAGTCCAAGACAGGAGAAATATTTGAAGCCAGGAGTTCCAGACCAGCCTGGGCATCACAGTGAGACCCCATCGCTACAAAAAATTAAAAAAAAAAAAAAAAAAGCTATGTGTGGTGGTGTGCTCCTATAGTTCTAGCTACTTGGAAGGCTGAATTGGGAGGATCACTAGAGCCCTGGAGGAGGCTGAGGCTGTAGTGAGCCGTGATTGTGCCACTGTACTCCATCCTGGGCAACAGAGTGAGACCAGGTCTCTAAAAAACACTATTTTTAGTATTAAAAATAACCTAAATGTCCACCAATAGAAAGTGAATGATGAAATAAACTGTAATATACTGATAAAATAGAATGACACACAGGAACTAAAAAGAACAAGCTGAGTACAGTGGCTCATGCCTATAATCCAAGCACTTTAGGAGGTTAAGGCAGGTGATCACCCAAAGTTGGGACCAACCTGACCAACATGGAGAAACCCTGTCTCTACTAAAAATACAAAATTAGCCAGATGTGGTGATGCATGCCTGTAATCCCAGCTACTCGGGAGGCTGAGGCAGGAGAATTGCCTGAACCTGGAAGGCGGAGGTTACAGTGAGCCGAGATCACGCCATTGCACTCCAGCCAGGACAACAAAAGTGAAACTCCACCTCAAAAAAAAGAACAAATTACTGATACAAAAACATGAATGAATCTCACTCTTAGACATTACAATTTAACAGAAGCCATACCCTTTAATATGAAATATATATACTATTTAAATGTAAATATAAATAATACTTCCTCAACCTAAGTTTCTTCTTACACTATTTCAATAAATCTTAGATCTGCTTTCCTTCTTTCTCTTCCATGCCACCAATACCAACATTTTTCTTCTTAATTTTACTGTTAGATATGCTGTTTTTGGAAGAAGTATAGAGGGAATGGTAGTAAAGGGAGCGTGCTTTAGGATTCATTATTTTGAACAATAAAGTTTAGAGACTCTGTACACCATAAAGTGGTATCACTGCACATTATAAAGGAATTCATGTGTCGTAAGAAAAGGTATCACTGTGAGAAATTTTATTTTGTTTTTGTTTGTTTTTTAAGAGACAGGGTCAGGCCAGGAGCAGTGGCTCACGCTTCTAATCCTAGCACTTTGGGAGGCCAAGGCAGGCGGACTGCCTGAGCTCAGGAGTTCCAGACCAGCCTGAGCAACACAGTGAAACCCTGTCTCTACTAAAATGCAAAAGAAATTGGCCAGGCGTGGCAGCGTGCATCTGTAGTCCCAGCCACTCAGGAGGCTGAGGCAGGATAATTGCTTGAATCCAAGAGGCGGAGGTTGCAGTGAAATGAGATCATGCCACTGCACTCCAGCCTGGGCGACAAAGCAAGACTTCATCTCTTAAAAGAGAGAGAGAGAGAGAGAGAGAGAGAGAGAGAGAGAGGGAGAGAGAGAGACTCACTCTGTTTCCCAAGCTAGAGTGTGGTAGCATGGTACACAGCTCACTGTAACCTCAAACTCCTGGGCTCAAGAAATCCAACTGCCTCAGCCAGGTGCAGTGGCTCACGCCTGCAATCCCAGCACTTTGGGAGGCTGAGGCAAGGTGGGTCACCTGAGATCAGGAGTTCAAGACCAGCCTGGCCAGAATGGTGAAATCTCATCTCTACTAAAATTACAAAATTAGCCGGGCATGGTGGTGCATGCCTGTAATCCCAGCTACTTGGGAGGCTGAGGCAGGAGAATCACTTGAACTTGGAAGGCAGAGGTTACACTGAGCCAAGATCAAACCATTGTACTCCAGCCGAGAGAAGAGCAAAACTCCATCTCAAAAAAAAAAAAAGGAAAAAAGAAATCCACTTTTTTTTTTGTAGAAACAGGGTCTTACTATGTTGCCAATGTGGTCAATCTCAAATTCTTTGCCTAAAGTGATCCTCCCGCCTCAGCCTTCCAAGAGAATTTTTTTTTTTTTGAGACGGAGTTTCACTCTTGTTGCCCAGGCTAGAGTACAATGGCGTGATCTCAGCTCACCACAACCTCCACCTCCCAGGTTCAAGGGATTCTCCTGCCTCATCTTCCCAAGTAGCTGGGATTATAGGCATGTGCTACCACATCCGGCTAATTTTGTATTTTTAGTAGAGACAGGGTTTCTCTATGCTGGTCAGGCTGGTCTCAAACTCCCGACCTCAGGTGTTCCACTTGCCTTGGCCTCCCAAAGTGCTGAGATTATAGGCATGAGCCACGGTGCCCTGCCTACCCAAGAGAATTTTTAAAGTTAAACTTTTAAATTTGGAGTAATTATAGATTCACATGCAGTTGAGTAAGAAATCATAGAGATTCCGTGAACCCTTCCCCCAGTGTCCCCCAACCTTGTGTATATAGCACAATATCACAACAAAGAAATTGACATTGATACAATTCACAACTTACAGACTTTATCAGTTTTACATGCACTCTGTGTATGTGTAGATTAACATATCTATCACTACAGCTGAGACACAAAACAGTTCCTTCATCAGGTATTCCTTGTGCTGCCCTTTTATAGGTACACCCACCTTTTCCCTCCACCCATCCCAATCTCTAACCCCTAGCAACCATTAATTTGTTCTCAATCTCAATAATTGTCATTTCAAGAATGTTATAGAAATGGAACCACACACAGTGTAACCTGTTCAGATTGGCTTTACTAACTCAGCATAATTTTCTTGAGATACAGCAAAGCTGTTGCATGTATCAACAGTTCACTTTTTACTGCTGAATAGAATTCCATACAAATAATTTTGGGAGGAAAATAAATAAGCTGAAAAAAATCTTACCCATTCCTGAATTCTTACTTGTGATTGGTTAGGAACATGGAACGTGAATAAAAGCATTAGAATGATAAAATAACAACCAAAAAAAAACCCGTTTTTTTTTCTTTTTTCTTTAGTTTCTAGAGACAGGAGACAGGGTTTTGCTGTGTCACCAGGCTAGAGTGCAGTGGCACAAACAAAACTCACTGTAACCTCACACTCCTGAGTTCACATGATCTTCCCGCCCCAGCCTCCCGAGTAGCTATGACAACAGGCACACAGCAACATAGCCGACTAATTTTTTTTTACTTTTTGTAGAAACAGGGTCTCCTTATGTTCCCCAAGCTGGTCTCAAATTCCGGGCGTCAAGTCATCTTCCCATCTTGGTCTCCCAAAGCACTAGTATTATAGGTGTAAGCTACGCACCCAGCCACAGTTTTGATGTTCTCCCTCACTCTTCTTATTCTGACAAGATATATTCCACATATATGGATACATACACACACACACACACACACACACACATATTTTTTTTGAGATAAAGTATCACTCTGTTGCCCAGGGTCTTCTGGGTTCAAGCGATTCTCCCGCCTTAGCCTCCCGAGTAGCTGGGATTACAGGCAACTGCCACCATGCCCAGCTAATTTTTGTATTCCCAGTAGAGACAGGGTTTCACCATGTGGCCAGGCTGGTCTCGAACTCCTGACCTCAGGCAATCTGCCTGCCTCAGCCTCCCAAAGTGCTAGGATTACAGGTGTGAAACACCGCGCCTGGCCCCATATGTATATTACTTAAGCAACATGGCTCTTCAGCATTCCAGAGGACCTATATTTTCCACATAATTTTCAATTTACAAAGTGGCTACTGAAATTTTAACAATTATCCACTTATGGATAAATGGAATTTTTTTTTTTTGAGATGGAGTCTTGCTGTGTTGCCAGGCTGGAGTGCAGTGGCACGATCTCGGCTCACTGCAACCTCTGCCTCCAGGGTTCAAGCTATTCTCCTGCCTCAGCCCCCCAAGTAGCTGGGACTACAGGTGCGCCACCACACCGAACTAAATTTTTTTGTAGTTTTAGTAGAGACAGAGTTCTACCATGTTGGCTAGGATGGTCTTGTTCTCCTGACCTCGTGATCCATCCGCCTTGGCCTCCCAAAGTGCCGGGATTACAGGTATGAGCCACCGTGCCCAGACCACGTATTTGAACCGATACTAAAATGACAGTTTACTCAGCTTGACTAATGACAAAATAAAAACCTGAATCACATTCATATGATATCCACAAGTGATTAAAAGAGAAAGAAATTAAAATTGATCAACTTGGCAGTCTCTATCTGCATATAGCCTGATGCCTGCTTTTAGTATGAGTTTTAAGAAAAAAAAAATCATAAAAAGTTCCCTTTATTTGTTTTTTGTCTTTGAGACAGTTTCACTCTGTTGCCCAGGCTGGAGTGCAGTGGTGCAATCACAGCTCACTGCAGCCTTGACCTCCCAGGTTCAAGCAATCCTCCCACCTTAGACTCCCAAGTAAACAGGACTAGAGGCGCACACCAACATGCCCAGCTAATTTTTGTATTTTTGATAGAGATGGGTTTTGCCATATTGCCCAGGCTGGTCTTGAACTTCTGTGATGATCCGCCTGCCTGGGTCTCCCAAAGTGCTAGGATTATAGGCATAAACCACTGTGCCTGGCCCATCATAAACATTTCTAGATCCAAGCTATAAGTACTATAAAATTACATATACACAGATTCCTTTTCACTCCTTAAATATGTATAAGAAATTTACCTTGATTTTAGAAGAAACTATTATTCAACAGATTTAAATAAAGACTGATACGGCTTTTTAAGTCTGCAATTAAAAAAACACTTCACATACATAATTTAAGATAAATATACTAAAGTCTTTAAAGAATTTTAAAGAGAGGGCTGGGCACGGTGGCTCATGCCTGTAACCCCAGCACTTTGGGAGGCCGAGGCGGACGGATCACCTGAGGTTGGGAGTTCAAGACCAGCCTGACCAATATGGTGAAATTAAAAAAAAAAAAAAAATTTTTTTTTTAAAGAATTTTAAAGAGAAAATCATTCCAAGGTCTTCTAAAATAAGGTCAAAAACTGGTTAACAAATATTCACAAGCCTAATAACTTACTAAATTTCAGTTCAATATGATAAAACCATTGCTAAATCAATAAGCTATGTTAATAAAGAAAAAAGCCAATGCATCGTCCTACAGAAATTCTGTTGTATTGTAATCATCAGAACTTTACAAACGTAAAATTAAATACCTGACTTCTGTATCCTTGGCACAGTCAATGTAGAGAGCAGATGAAAAACCTAATTGTTCCATTCTTGGATTGGTAAATATAAGTTCTGATCTGTAGTGATCACTAAAAGACTCTAGTATTAAACAAAAACTATTTAAGATATAATTTTCTAAGCTGCCTCTTACAGGTCACTATGACATCTGAGCAGCTCACCTTGTCTTCTAACCATATAGCAAAACACATTCCACTGAAAGGTTTGGCCTGATGACTATGCTCAGCCCAGGAAACTAAACCACCATAAAGAAATGAAGGAGGAACAATAGTCATACATTCTGAAGGCCGGTTTCTTAATAATGCCACGTGACAGTCATCTCTAAAATTCAGAAGACTGATATAAAGCAAAAGAAAAGCTGGAAGTTAGACATTTATTTACTTAATTAAGAATATTTAGCTTCTCCTAAAGCATCACATACAATGTATACTTTGTCATAATGATCAGTACAGCCCACCTTAACCAATGACAAATAACCAATTCAAATAAATGTCTTTAATGAAAAGCCCTGGAAACAGAATATTCTACAAATTGAGCTAACTAGAAAACTAAATAAACTTCTCCTAAATGGTTTCTATTTAAAATTTTTAATTAATGAAAGCAAATACTGTCCGGAGATGCAGGAGATGTAAGTTTGATGACTATATCATGATGAGTACAGATAATAATAATCTATTGTATACCTCAAAATTGCAAAGGGAGTAGATTTTAAATGTTCTCATCACAAAAAAAAGTGATAAATGTTAAGAAGTAATGCATACTAACTGGCCTGATTTACCCATTCCATATCATATTGTACACCATAAATAGATACAATTTTGTCAATGTTTAAAGAGAGAGAGATACATATATATATATAATGTTTTTATTGTTCTAAAAGCACACACATATACATAATTTTAAACACTGGGCATGGTAGCTCACACCTGTAATCCCAGCACTTTGGAAAGCCAAGGCAGGAGGATCACTAGAACAAGAGTTTGAGTCAGCCTGGGCAACACAGCAAGACCCTGTCTCTACAAAAAAAAAATACAAAAATTAGCCAGGTGTGGTGGTACAGGCCTGCAGTCCTAGCTATTCGGGAGGCTGAAGCAGGAGGATCACTTGACCCCAGGAGTTTAAGGCTATAGTGAACCATGACCACACCATTGCACTGCAGCCCGGGTGACAGAGGAAGACTCTGTCTCAATAATAATAATCATGATTATTATTTTTTTTTGAGACGGAGTTTCACTCTTGTTACCCAGGCTGGAGTGCAATGGTGTGATCTCAGCTCACCGCAACCTCCGCCTCCTGGGTTCAAGCAATTCTCCTACCTCAGCCTCAAGAGTAGCTGGGACTACAGGCGTGCGCCACTATGCCCAGCTAATTTTTGTATTTTTAGTAGAGACAGGGTTTCACCATGTTGACCAGGATGGTCTTGATCTCTTGACCTCGTGATCCACCCACCTCGACCTCCCAAAGTGCTGGGATTATAGGCATGAGCCACCACGTGCGGCCTGTTATAATAATTTTAAAGCAAATACTTACACAAGTCCAAGAACCCAAATTTTCTACATTAAACTTTTTTTTCAGGCTAGGAGTGATGGCTCACATCTGTAATCCCAGCACTTTTGGAGGCCAAGGCAGGAGGATTGCCTGCAGTCAGGAGTTCAAAACCAGCCTGGGCAACAGAGTGAGATACCATCT
Organism: Cacajao melanocephalus; assembly: GCA_963573385.1. NCBI lineage: Eukaryota > Metazoa > Chordata > Mammalia > Primates > Pitheciidae > Cacajao > Cacajao melanocephalus. Next base: position 49,540 of record CAUYLG010049015.1, read on the forward strand.
CTAGAAAAAAATTTTTTAAATTACCAGGCACTGTGGTACACACCTGTAGTCCCAGCTACTGAGGAGGCTGTGACAGGAGGATTGCTTAAACCCAGGAGTTTGAGGTTACCATGAGCTAAGATCACACCACTCACTCCAGCCTGGGCAACAGAATGAGACCCTGCCTCTTTAAATAAATAAACATAGATAAAAAATTTTTTTCAATGACCTAAAACTTCAAGCCCTTGAAAATATTTTTTCTATTGTTTCCAGTGCATACACCTTACTATATGAAAGAATGTGCCAGGCACAGTGGCTCAAGCCTATAATCCCAGCACTTTGGAAGGCCAAGGCGGGCACATCACTTGAGGTCAGGAGTTCATGACCAGTCTGACCAACAATATGAAACTGCATCTCTAACTAAAAATACAAAAATAAGCTGAGCAGGTGGTGGGCACCTATAATCCCAGCTACTTGGGAGGCTGAGGCAGGAGAATTGCTTAAGCCTGGGAGGCAGAGGTTGGAGCCGAGATCACGCCATCGCACTCCAGCCTGGGTGACAAGAGCAAAAACTCTGTCTCAAAAAAGAAAAAGGAAAGAATATAGGGCACAGAAACCATCTAAAATCTTCCAGGAAATACCATTCTAAGAGTCAGGAGTACATTCAGGTTATGATACACACACATACACACAAACTTTTTTTTTTTTTTTCTGAGACATGGTCTAGTTCTGTCATCCAGGCTGGTCGTGGCATAATCTCGGCTCACTACAGTGTCTGCCTCTCAGGCTCAAGTAATCATCCCACCTCAGCCTCCCAGGTAGACGAGACCACCGATTGTAAGCCACCACACCCAGCTAATTTTTGTGTTTTTTTGTAGAGATTGGGTTTTGCCATGTTGCCCAGGCTAGTCTCAAACTCCTAAGCTCAAGCAATCCACCTCCCTCAGCCTCCCAAAGTGCTTGGATTACAGGCGTGAGCCACCATGCCTAGTCTACTATATATATATTAAATACAATTTGGATGTTTACTAAATGATGTTTACTAGCCCTCATTTCCACTGCTAAAAACGTTACATCCTAACCTAATGTTAATAAACACAGCATAAATACCAAGCAAATAACTGAAGAGAAAGTACAGAACAATTCCATATAACAATCTTTTACAAATGTACGTTATTTTACATAGATACACATAAAACGTTCTGTTTTATATTTTAACATATCTCACACACAAAATAGAATCATTAGTACCCACTTGACAGGAACCTTTAATGTTTTCACTTTTTCAGGGTCTAAGGAATAACAGCATCCTAACACCTAGGAATGTCCCACAGTGACCTACCATGAGGCAAATATCACCAGCCTACTTAAAAAAACAACTACTGGTATAATAATCCACTTCTGATACACTCAATAACAAGTAACTATGTTTTTCAAAATATTAGTATTTATTGAAACAACAAAATGTTACCTAATTCTGACTTTCCTAGTGTAGGAGGCAAAGATGGTTCTACTAGGGCCCAGATTTTTCTACCCCATAAATTCACGTTAGGTGTAAATTTCTAATTTCTGCTTAAAAATAAATAATTACTAAATACATTATCTATTTCCGAGTACCTAGCTACTTAAGATTCAGATAGAAGCAAATGTTTAATTGAATCTATAAAAATAGTAAGTAAAAAGAAAATACAATTTAGTTTGGGCTCAGCTCATGGCTGTAATCCCAGCACTTTGGGAGGCCAAGGCCGGTGGATCACTTGAGGCCAGGAGTTCAAGACCAGCCTGAGCAACATGGCGAAACCCCGTCTCTACTAAAAATAAAAAAGTTAGCTGGGCGTGGTGGTGTGCAATTGCAATCCCAGCTACTTAGGAGGCTGAGGCAGGAGACTCACTTAAACCCGGGAGGCGAAGGTTGCAGTGAGCCGAGATTGCTCCATTGTACTCTAGCCTGGGCAACAAGAGCAAAGACTCTGTCTCAAAAAAGAAAAAAAAAAATTAAATACAATTTTAACTTTAAAAAAAATTTTATTTAAAAAACTTTGGGAACTGCACACCGTGGTTCATACCTGCAATCCCAGCACTTTGGGAGGCTGAGGCAGGTGGATCACTTGAGACCAGGAGTTTAAGACCAGCCTGGCCAACATGGCGAAACTCCATCTCTACTAAAAGTACAAAAATTAGCTGGGTATGGTGGCCATGCCTGTAATCCCAGTTACTCAGGAGGCTGAGGCATGAGAATTGCTTGAACCCGGGAGGCAGAGGTTGCAGTGAGCCGAGATCGCACTACTACACTCCAGTCTGGTGACAGAGTGAGACTCCGTTTCAAAAAATATTAGTTGGATACAGTGGCCCATGCCTGTACTCCCAGCTGCTCAGAAAGCTGAGGCAGGAGAATTGCTTGAACCCAGGAGGCGGAGGTTACAATGAGCTGAGATCGAGCCACTGCACTCCAGACTTGACAACAAAACAAGACTCTGTCTCAAAAAAAAAAAAAATTTGTAGAGATGAGGTCTCATCATATTTCCCAGGCTGATCTTGAACTCGTGGGTGTAAGGCCAGTTGCCTTGATGGGAGGCTGGACACGCCCACCCCTGCTCTCGACACGCCCACCTCTGCACTTGGCACCTAGCCCACACCCACTTCTTTCTGCACCCCGCACTCAAATCTGCACTCAACACTAGACTCTGCACTGGGCACCTAGCCTGCCCTTAGAAAACCCTGACAAAATTAAAAAAAAAAACCCGCCAAACCCTGCCCAATAGCAGCTGGCGCCACTCCCCCTGGACGGCCCACTCACCGGCAGTCCTGCCTACCTCCCAATAGTAGCTTGCCCCAACCATGTCCTGTTCCCTCACAACCAATCAAGACACCCTCACTCGCTATAAAACTCCCCGCCTCAGGAAGTCAAGCTCGACTTCTCTGGCCCCCCTTCCCTGGACCATAGAACCTCGCCCGGGAGCTGAATAAATTGGAACCTAATTTTTCTTATACTGGCCTCAGTTTCCGCACTTTAAATTTGACAATAAACCTTACAAGTGGTGCTGAAACCCGGGAAGAGTTGTAAGACCCCTCCTGGGGGAAACTGACTCCTCCACCCAAAGCCGGATCAGGGAGCCGCTCCGCCACAAGGTAAGACCTCTGTCCCCCATAACCTTTCCCGCTGCTTGCTCCGTGGACTCCCTGTCCGTTAATCGCGGCCGCGTCAGGGACTCCTTTCCACCATGGGCCCAGGGCCCTGGCTCCATTCCACCGTAGGCCCAGGACGCTGGCGCCGTTCAGAGGACCTGAGTGCAGAGGAGACATCCCTACACTCTTGTCTTCTCCCCGTGAGGGGTTTCTCAGGGTCAAGAATCTGAGGGAGACGTCCCTACCTTCCTGAACCCTCTCGCTCTCGCCGTAGGACCAGGGCCCCCGCGTCAGCCTCCAGTGCTGGGTAGTGCGGCCAGGCCGCCCTTCCGATCATCTCCGCAGCAGCAGCGGCCAAGGTCTGGGTAATCAGAGGTCCCATTCACAAGCCCAGGTCCTGCCCAGGAGCAGGGCCACCCCACCCCCTCCCCCCGGCTTGCAACTTCAAATTAGCCCTTTGGCATACAAGCTCGGCACTAGCCCTTTGGCATATCAGCTCCCGCCTATGTACTTTCAGTTTCTCTTCTTAATCCTGAGCGAGTGAGTGAGTTTATGTGTAGTCCCACGGCCTGACGGCTACGGGGCTTGTGTGGGCCTCACCCCGCGGTTCCACGGGGATGTCATAAGGCGTAATGGTGATTCACCTCAGGACTGAAAGTTCTGAGGTCACCAGGCCTGGGTGTTATATGGGTACACCTTAGCCAAGACGCCCTGAAACATCCCTTCGGGGACGTGGCCGGGAAGGCATCAGACCGGTCTCCCACTTGGGGGGGGCACCGATCCTTTGTCTGACAATCCTACATGTGGTTCTGTCTTTATTGTAGATTCGCCGGTTTCGTTAAGCTCCTGTTAGCTGATGCACAGTGATTTAGCCCTGCTTCCCTTGAAGTAACAGATATCCTACAGTGGGTAACGGACCACTGGCTGCAGGGGACCTTTACTGAATTCGCGCCTCTAGAAATAACTGTTCTCCTTTTTCCTCCCATTCTTCTTCTTCCATTAGAACCTCATTTCCTAGTCCTGCCCCTTTTTCACTTCATCTAAGTCCCCTTGTGGCAAATAGCTCTAGCCCTGTCTCTTTTATTTTCTTTCTCATTATAATTATTGCAGCCTGTAAGTTCTCTCAGCCACCCCCTCCGAAAAAGGAATTCTTCTGCCCGAGTTGGGTGTAATTCCTCCTCGCATCCCTTCCTCACCCATTTAACCCACAAAAAGTGAATCATGGGTAACGAGGAATCTCGCCCAGACCCCAAGTCACCACTAGGATGTCTGGTTCAAAATCTACCCAAATTAGGTCTTTCCATAAAGAAAAAAGGTTGCTCTTTCTCTCCACTGTAGCTTGGCCCCAATATCCTCTGGACAACCAGTCCAGGTGGCCCCCGGAGGGAACTTTTGATTTTGATATACTAACTGACTTGAACAATTTTTCTCAGAGGAGGGGTAAACGGTCGGAGGTCCCCTACGTTCAGGCCTTTTGGTATCTCCGCTCCCGCCCCGCCCTCTGTTCTTCCGGTACCACCGCCCAAGTCCTCTTAGCCAAGAAAACTTCTTCACCTCCACCTGCCCCTCACTCCTTTTCTGATCCCGACCCACCCAAAAGACTCTCCCTTCCACCAGCCCAACCCTCTAATCCTCCGCCATATGCGGCACCCCAACTCCCTTTGGCTCCCTCTCCGCCTGTCCCAGCCTACCCTCCCCCGTCGGCGCCCACACCCGTTCACACTGTGCTCCTAATGACGAGACCTCCCATCCCGCCCTCTGTACCCCCTGTACCACCACCCAGGTACTCTTAGCCAAAGAGACTCCCTCACCGCCCTTAGTTTCTCCCTCCTCCTCCTCCTTCACCGATCCTGACCCGCCCAAAGAACTCTCCTTTCCACCAGCTCGACCCTCTAACCCTTCGCCACATGCGGCACCTCAGCCCCCTTTGGTCCCTTCCCACCCTGGTTCTAACCTGACCCCTCTTGTTAGTGCCCGCACCCGCTCGCGCTGTGCTCCTAACGACGAGACCTCCCTCCTTTGCCCACTTCACGAGGTGGCTGGGGTGGAGGGAGTTGTCCGAGTAAATGTCCCTTTCTCCCTCTCTGATCTATCGGCCATTGAAAAGTGCCTGGGGTCCTTTTCTACCAATCCTACTGTCTACACCAAGGAATTTCGCTACCTCACCCAGGCTTATGACCTCACCTGGCATGATACCTATATAATTCTATCCTCCACCCTTACCCCAGATGAGCGTGATCACATCCTTACAGCGGCCCGAGCACATGCTGATCAGGTACATCTCACAGACAATCAGATGCCAGTAGGTGCGGTGGCGGTCCCCGAGGCCGACCCTAATTGGAATTATCAAACTGGTCAAAATGGCCACCGCCACCAAGACCAAATGCTACAGTGCCTCTTGGCGGGCATGCAAAATGCAGCCCAAAAGGTAGTTAATTATGATAAGCTAAGGGAAATAACTCAGGGTTCTGCCAAAAACCCAGCTGCCTTTCTTGACCGGTTAACTAATGCTATGATTCTCCATACCCAGCTGGACCCAGCCTCTTTAGCGGGGGCCACAGTTCTGGCCACCCATTTCGTATCTCAGTCGGCGGCTGACATTAGAAACAAACTTAAAAAGGCGGAGGAAGGCCCCCAAACTCCCATACAAGACCTGGTAAACACAGCATTTAAAGTTTTTAATGGCCGAAAAAAGGCTGAGGCCACCCGCCAGGCCTGTCTGCAGCAGAAGGTAAGCCTCCAAACCCAAGCTCTTGTGGCAGCCCTGAGGCTGACAGCCCACCAGATGCCTGGTGGGAGGGGTCCATCAAAACCTGCCAAGAACTCCGGCGGCGTTCTGCCTGGGGCCTGTTTCAAGTGCGGTCAGGAAGGACATTGGGCAGCTCGGTGTCCGTGTCCCCAACCACCTACCAAGCCTTGCCCAAACTGCAAGCAACTTGGACACTGGCGCAGTGATTGCCCGTCCTGGACCGCAGGCCCGCCCCCTGCACCTCCACGTGGGGGGCAGGCCAGTCCACAGGAAGTAATCCCATCACTTGAACTCCTCGGCCTTCTGGACAACTGACGCAGCCCGGACTCGAGGACCTCCATCACCCTTGCCGAGCCCAGGGTAACGCTACAGGTAGCGGGTAAGTCCATTTCCTTTTTAGTGGACACTAATACTCTGTATTGCCTTCCTACTCAGGACCTAGCATACCTTCCCAGGTTTCAGTCATGGGAACTGACGGCAAGCCTTCCTGTCCTAGTCAAATCCATCCCTTAGCCTGTGTCCTCGAGAGACACCCCTTTTCCCACTCCTTTTTAATTATACCCTCTTGCCCAGTTCCCCTTTTAGGGCGAGACATCCTCCAGACGGTAGGGGCCACTCTCCAACTCACCGGCCCCCCACACTCGGGCCCATCGTCCGCCCACCTCCTGCTGCCACTCTTAACTGAGGTCACTGTCGGCCCTGACCCCCCGCCTCAGCCTCCCATCCCTCCTGACATAGTTAATCCCTAGTGTGGGATACCTCCAAGCAGGCAGTGGCCAAACATCAAGCCCCAGTTAAGATACTTCTCAAAGATCCTACTCACTTTCCTTCACGCCCTCAGTTCCCCATCTCGAGGACCCACCCTCAAGGCTTGAAGCCTATCATCACCTGCCTACTAGCCCAGGAATTGCTTATTCCCACCAGTTCCCCTTGTAACACCCCTATCTTGCTGGTCCGAAAGCCGTCCGGCGACTACCACCTAGTTCAGGACCTGCGCCTTATCAATGAGGCGGTGGTACCCCTACACCCTGTGGTCCCCAACCCATATACCCTATTGTCAAATATTCCCTCCACTACCTCTTATTTTACAGTCCTTGATCTCAAGGACGCCTTCTTTACCATTCCCCTTCACCCTGAGTCCTACTTTCTCTTTGCCTTCACCTGGACCCATCCTGACACCAACCTGTCACAACAGCCTACCTGGACGGTCCTGCCTCAGGGATTCAGAGACAGCCCTCATATTTTTGGGCAAGCCTTGGCAGCTGACCTTGCTTCCTGCCCCCTCCAACCCAGTCTCCTTCTCCAGTACATGCACGACTTGTTACTTTGCAGCCCCTCCCTCTCCCTATCCCAACAGCACACTGCCATTCTCCTTAACTTTCTTGGATCGAGTATCTCCCTCCAAAGCACAGTTATCAGCCACTTCGGTGGTCTATCTGGGCATCTGCCTTACCCCCACAACCAAAAGCCTAACAGCAGACTGCCAGAAAGCAATGCAACCCCCGGAGACTGCTGACCAGATTCTCTCCTTCCTAGGATTTTTGGGATTCTTCCGTCACTGGGTACCCAACTTTGCCTCTCTAGCAAGACCTCTGTATATGGCAGCTAAGGATACCCCCACGGGGCCTCTCTCCCATCCCAGGGTTGTCGAATGGGCTTTCAAAACCCTTCAAACTGCTCTGTCCACTGCATCCCCGCTGCATTTGCCGGATCTCAACCGCCCCTTTTATCTGTTCACGGATGAGAAACAGGGTGTTGCTGTCAGGGTTTTAACCCAACCTCTGGGTCCTATATTTCACCCTGTAGCCTACTTGTCAAAACAACTTGACCCCACGGTCAGGGGGTGGCAGCCTTGCCTGCAGGGCCTGGGAGCAGCAACAGAACTTACCAAAGAATCTCTTAAACTTACCCTGGGCCAGCCCATCTCAGTATTC